>QLOH01000888.1:0-262500 GCA_026901365.1 Sesbania bispinosa
CGTAGCTAAAATCTTAAAATGCTACGCGTAGTACTACTTGAAATAGAGTTTCAAAAAAAATTTGTAATCATTGAAAAACATTACTTTATCAAATCTAGTGTTAATTATTTAACAAATTTTTCAGGTATTGATTTCAACTTTAACTGAAATTGTATGTCAAACACACTCTCAATCTCTAAAAGTATTTGAATAGGTCATTTTGATCAATCAAATTGATAAATTGATTAAAACGTCCCTAGAAATATAGTTTGTCAATCATTTAGATAGACTTCAGTTAATTAGCAGTAATAAGAGACTTGTTGTGGCTCATGAAGTGTATCAATGATTCTTAGATGGCTAACATATGCACTAAATTTAAAAACATAAACATTTATTGGGGTTGAATTGAACATCTTCTTAAGAATGTATCTTAAGATCTTTTGTGTTGTTTGATACATGTTTTTTGTATCTTGTATTATAATCTAGATATTTTACAGTATTTGATATCACGTGTATTGATATTATACATTATGAATATATCTAGATTATTTAGATAGCTTAAAAGTATTAAAATAAAGTATGAATGATTTTAATTTGATATTATTTAGACAAATTAAATCATAAACAACAAAATTGCCAATCTATATTTAAAAACTGACATAAATTAAAATTGAAAGCTCTTCCAAGCAAAAACATTTTATGTCATGATTATTACATTCGGGTTAAATATGTTTTTTATTCCTGGAAATATGGTGAAAATTGGTTTTGATCCTTCATTTATTGTTTCATTGGTTTCGGTCCTCCGTTTTTCAAAATCATGAGTTTTTAATCCTCTCTCATTAATTATACTCCGTTAAGACACTTTTACAGTTTCACTGTGACTTTTCTGGGGTAAAAATTCATAGAAAAACTCTCACAATTTTTTCTCTAGAAAAATCACATGTAGTACCTTTCCAAAAAAAACATAAATTTTATATATAAAAATGCTGCTATAAAATTAATTTGTTTTGTTGTAGTAAAAATCGGAGGAAAATCCATACGAAAATCTACAAAAAATATTGTTACGTCACCACTTAGCGGAATACAACTAACAATGAGGACTAAAATTATGTAATTTAAAAAAAAAAAATAGAGGACCGAAACCAGTAAAAAAATAACTGAGGGACCAAAACCAAATTTAATTTCTACTATATTTTGAGGGACCAAAAACATATTTAACCCTTATAACTTTCATTATTTCAAAATTGTATTTGAAAATTATAAACAATGAATAAATCAAAATTTAAATATTGAATTATAAATATTTTAATATCACAATCAAACATTACCATTGTTGTTAATGTGAACATGAGATTTTATCTTTGTAAATTTCATGTTACATGTTACATTCATGATTAATTCTTTAAAAAAAAGTTTAATTTTTTGCCATAAACATTATATCTAGATAACTTATATTTATTAGATACTAGTTTAGTACCCGTGCGTTGCATCGGGACGAAATAGTAAATACGATAAGTAGTATAAAAATATATAAAGATTTTTTAAAAATGAATATTTTCATTAGCTTTGATGAAAAATATTTAATATCCATCATGATAATAATTTGGAATTAGAAGATTTGGTTATACATGAAAATGAAAAAATGATTTTGTTCAAAGTGTTATGAACATTAATATCCTGAAATTGTATTATTTTCATCATTAACACAAATTTAAATAAGAAATATTTGTTTTAAATTTGATACAATACAAATTATTACAATATTGTCTATTTATTTACTCAAAAGAATGTATTGATAAAACTAATTCAATTAACAGATTAAATTTAATTGATTATGCCTTTGAAAGTTTGCAAGTTATTTAGAAAAAGATCCGGTCAAATACATTGGTTGAAATTAATATATTGATTACTTTCATCAAATCATATATAAAAATCCATGAAAAAAGTTTATAAATAAAAGGCATTTGAAAAACATGTTTGATTTCATGAATTGAATAACATGTTGTAAATAACTTCATGCAAATTACCTAACTATCTTCATGCAAAATACCTAACTATTACATTTGAAAAACTAACAACTCAATTTATAAAACAGAAAATTAAATATCTTCATGCAAAATACCTAACTATTACATTTAAAATTGTTCTGAAATAGTTAGCATTGTAAAACACCCACATCAAAATATACAAAGTTGTTAACAAAGTAACCTAATTAACTGATACCCTAGGCTCATTACCATTTCCCAAAAACCTGAAATGAACAATATCCCCCACATGAAGATGCAAGTCTTTGCAGATTTGGTACCATCCCAATCCCAAATATCTTTCATTCCTTGTTCTTTTGTTCTTCTTCAAAATTTGAGTCTGCAAACGATTTTCTTCATCATTTATGAGGTCGAACCACTGTTGACGTTCTCTAATCATTCTTCTAACCACGTGTGCAGGGATATACTGCATTTTTCAATAACAAATACATGATTAAAAGTGAAGTACAGTGACATAAAAACTAACAGTTAAAATTCAATGTACACAGCAAAAAGACAAACCAAAGGTTTTTCTCCAGAAGTTGTGACATCCCATCCAATAATATCAGCAGGGGGATGTCTTTGTCCTTCATTTTGAACTTGTGGATGAGCGACAGCAAGAGGGACCACATTTGGCAGAGGAACTGGTTGAGGTGGGATAGCAGGATTGGCTTGATTTGGCAGAGGTGGATATTGAATTTCAACCAAGTCAGAATTCACGATTTGGAAATCAAATTTCCTATTTCATTGTAGTTCGGGATAATAAAATGTTTGCCTTCCAACCCATAAAATGCAAGCATCTCTGGAACACCATCCCTAAACAATCCTATCTTTTCATGATTTCTTACCCATAAAACATGCATATTACCAACAGGGTCTTTTAAATGTACCTCTTTGTTCAGGATTCTATCCATCCAATGCTCATAAAACACTCTATTAATTATTATTGTTCTCTGGAAAATAGTAAAGGAAAAAACATTGAGCATGATAAAAACTTTTGAAACAAAACATTGTTCTTTTTTTCACAATACAGAGTAAAGAAATTATTAACCCTGCGCAAAATACCTGGGTTCGATTAAACTTGGCCCAGAAGCTTTCCCACCTGTATTCAATGTAGTCTTCATCAGGGTTCCATATCCTTGAATCTGTTTTAAGAAGAAAACCAAAAATGAGTTATGAAAGCCACAGGAAACAACTTTTTTATAAGAAATTGACAGAAAAGGAAGAAGAAAACTAAAAAACAGAGCACTATTTGAAAAAAACTAAAGGAACCACAATTTTCTTCATATCTACAGTCAGGTAAACACATGCATGAACTATTAAGTAAGCCTCTTTTGAATCTGCTTGGTTTTTTCACAGAACAGAAACAAAGTCAAAGAAACTGGGGAAGAAAGACGAAATTTACCTCTTCGTTGAGTGATTCCTTTGAAGGTATTCGAACGACGTTCCTCTTCTTCGACGAACCTCGGGTCTATTTTGTCCTTCGTAACTCTTCGGATGGTATGGAAGAAATGTGAAGGGACACCCTTTTAATGAGAATAGAACTGATGGGTCTCCGCCTTCTTTCATATTTATTGGAGCTCTAAGAATGTGGAAGGTTGCCTTAAGTTCAGTGTCTGAATGTATCATTTCGAAAAGACAATTCCATTACAGGAAAAGACACGGCTTCTCATCTAACATTTTAGATATGTGTTGCACACTGGTTTCTAGGGGTGTAAGTGGGTCCGATCCAACCCGCGAACCCGATTGACCCAACCCAACCCAAAGGATATTTAACGGTTCGGTTCGGGTTTCGGTTCGGATCGGCATTTTCTTCCAAACCTTATCTGGTTCGATTCGGGTCTCGGGTTTGCCTATCTTGAACCCGATGGACCCGAACCAAACCAAACCAAGAAAAGAAGCCTTAATCTTATTTCATTTTCCTTCCCATAGAAAACAAAAATAGGCACAACGACAACACAAGCAGGGGTGATTCCCCAAACCCTATTTCATCTGCTCCTCTTATTTTATGTTTCTCTATTTCTTTTCTTTTTGTTCATGTTATATTTTAATTTCATGTCATCTTCCACATTTTTTTAGAAAAAAGGAAAAATGTTCATGACACGATGACCCAAACCAACCCGAACATATTGGGGTTGGTTCGGGTCGGGTTACTTACCCAAAAAATACAAAACCCGAATCAACCCAACCCACCATCATTCTATCGGTTTCAGACTTGATGTCACCACAAACCCGATCCAACCCAACCCGATTACACCCCTACTGGTTTCAGACATCAGTTCATCTTCATATTTTGTTTGAATAACAGAGCATAACATACGTAAACAGTTAGAAGAAAATAGTAGCATGCAACTGATATAAAATAAGAAAAAAAATTTAATTATAGTTATAAATAACTGGTTTTATATTTATATTTGAAAAGTATTTATTTTTCAAAATTCCACATTGAAAAGGGAAAGAAGAATAATTTACATATTTGAAATTCATAATTTTTTTTAGACAATAACTATTAGAACATTTTAATTAAATGAAATAGACCTTTAAATATTTTTACGTTGGAATATATTTGTTTTACATATGTTAAAACGTATGTACAGTGTTTAATTTTTACAATAATAATTATAAATTTTTTTTTATTAAAGTGTTTGAATTTATTTATATCTAAGAATCGTACAAATAATAATCATAATATTATATTGTTAACTGAAGTTAATTAAATTTGAATATTAAATAATATTTAAAAGTTTAAAAATTAATTTTTTTAACAATGTTTTCCCTGTTTTTAATTAATAAAAAATGTAATTGTGAAACTGTAAAAAAAATATTGCTAATTAGAAATTTTATGTAATGAGCGTTGTTCATTGAATATTAATAACTCCAAATGTAAATATATTGTCATTACATTTCTAAATGTATTTTAAAAAACTATCAAAATATAAAAAATTACATCTATAATAAATCCAGCAGAATTGACAACATTAGACTTCATTAATTGAATGTCTTGTTCAATTTTTTTTCCTTTAACTTGAAACGAGTACATTTGGAATAAAGCTACGCTGAGTTGTCCCACCATTATCCAAAGCATCATGAAGAATGCCCTGCCCAGCTATCTGCATTAAGAACACCCAAAGTGTTTGATCAAACATATGAAAATAATAATCAGAATATTTACAGAACAGTCAGAATAAATTTGATCAATAAAGGACTAACCTCTTTAAAATAAATTTCCAAAAACTTCTCTATACACAACATTAATAGTGCAGTTTTCAGAAAAATTATCATGGTTCTCTAGCAAAATTTTCAAACTTGATTAAGAAAAATTGATATCATAAACAGAAGCAGGTTCAGGGTAAACAATTTCAATCATGAATCTATTATAAATCCTAAAAAAAAAAATCATTCTCATCAATAAATAAAAACCTTAGCCAAGCACCATTAACCAAATTACACACATCCTTTAAGAACTTCCAACCATTAGTAAAAAAAAGTTTATTAGAAAGCTTGTGAACATTAACATGGAAGGAATTAGAAACGGGATCAATGAATTTAACTTTCCTTCCAACACTTAGTAAATGATCCCTACAGAAGAGAGTAGGTAATTGAGCAAAACTGTAACGCCCCCGAGCCGCTTGCAGGAGTGATGAGGGTCTCCATAAACCAACACGAGTCTTTCCAATATGTTTTGTCCTCACTTGCACACTTTCTGGGAAACTTCCCAGAAGGTCACCCATCCCAGAATTGCTCCAAGCCAAGCACGCTTAACTATGGAGTTCTTATGTTATGGGCTTCCGAAAAGAAGATGCACCTTGTTTGTATAGTTCTCCACAACAATTTTCTTTAAGCTATCCTCAACTGTACAGTCCCATACCTGCACAGCCTCTGGCTCTCACAAAAACCCTGCGAGAAAAAACAATCAATTAAACACTTAAACAAAATAAAAATTTATTAACTAACTAAATTAATGATCATAGAATTACCTCCTCTGGAACATATTCCATCTGAAACCATATGTGAACAAAGGAAGTGGTTGTAGAGGAGCCAGCATCCATTTTAGACTTGAAAACAAAAATATGAATACCATTCTTCAAAAACATTACTAACAGGAGAACAAAATTGAAAACTTGAAACAATGAGAGTGGAAAGTCTTAACACACCCTTTTATAATACAAATCAATGTACTGTGCAACAGATATCTTGAAATTTGAGAACTATTAATGAATGAATATACAGATAATAAATTAAAATACACAGAGCAAAAAATAATAAAACTCATTATGGGAAATTGTACAATTCAACCAAATAAATGACGGTAATCTCTTCGAAATACGAAAACATTTATACACTAACAACCATAATTAATATCTGGACAATCAAAATTGCTATGATAGAAAAAATACAGAAAGATAACAGGTTTGTTTACATGTGATCACATCAACACGTACTAAATAAATACAAAAGTATCTAATTTTCAAAAGAGTCTATTCAAATGCTCTTGAAACCACAATTAAACTCAGATTTAAACGCTAAAGCAAATCCAAAAATGAACCAAAAAAAATATATCATAAAAACTTTAAATTTATCTCCATGAACAATGCCTTCTATACAAATAAGGCCTATATATTAATACCAACATACAAAGAAAAAGTACTATCAACGCCAAACCAAAATGTCAAATAACTTTCACATGATATATCCTTCTCAATACAAAACTTGTCCCAACCATCACCAAAGTAGCACTTTTCACGACATGGGCCACACCACCATAAACTGCAGAGGAACTTGAAACCCCTGTCATCAATCAATTCGATCATTTCAGGTTTGTGTTGAAGATAATTCTGACAGATGAAGTCAAGAATAGGCTGCAAATAGAAAATTGATTATCAAAGTTAAAACAGAAAATTACAACAAACAAAGAAGACCTTCATTCAGCAGAAAGATAAATTAACTAACCATTAGAAAATCACCAGAAAGAAGACCTTCATTCATCTGAATGCTCCATCTCCTAGGCTTTGAATTAAATGTTAGATTATAACCACTTGAACTTACTGACTTAGGGATATTGTAATCAGGATAATGTATTTCATTCCTTCTCAAATCCATTACTTTTATAAGAAACTCTCGTGAGTTATTATATCTGAATTCAACAATGTGTTGGCCACATATACCATATCTTTCATAATTTTTTTAATACCAACAAAGTACGGCCCGTCATTGAGATGACCTATTAACTGAAGACGAAGAACATTGTAATTATAATCTTTGAGAAAAACAGGACCATCAGCCAAATTAACTTGCCATGTCAAGTAAAAAAACATCACAAATGCGAATCAAATCCTGAAATGAGATGATGAAAAAAGAACCGTAAACGCTAAGCAAAATGATCTACACATTACAAAAATGAAACAATAATCCTGGGGACACTCTTTCTAATGTACCTCTTCAGGTTTGATCAAACACTCGAATGACCGAACAATGAGACGACTTTGTACAGAAGTCTGTGAAGAAGAGTCTTGAAAAAAAATAATACACTAGTTAAACAAACAGAAAATTGGCAAGTAAATTAACAAATAATGTGAGAACAACAAAAAATTAACAAAATCTGATTGCATTGTATTATAGCATAAAACAGAATTTGGAGGAAAATTTCAATTCCTGAGATATCAAGAAGATCCTGTGGTAGAAGAAAAACATGGAAAGATGACTTATTACAAAACAATCACCGAAATCAACATAATAAACATATAATAATGAAAGAATCAAACAAAACATTAAAAGGAAAACATGCAAATGAAAACAAATCCACATCAATTATTACAGCCAAGAGAAAAACTAATCAAAGATGCAGAAAAAGAAGATATAGGACGACAACACACAATCAAATAAGTCAGCCAACAAACTTTTTCACATTCAAAAAGTAACAAAACTTAGAGGAAACATGCAGATGTAAAAAATGGACAAAATGCATTCAGAAAAAGTTCAAAAAAAGGGAAAAAAATATATGAGTGCAGTCTCAAACAATTAGCCATACACTAAAATGAAAAAACCTGCAAAGAATCAAAGGATTTGATGCGACTCCCAGTAAAAAAGATCTTGTTAAACACAAAGTAATAGAAAAAGCTGAGTAAAATCATTAAGGAATAACATGAAAAAGATGAGTTAAACACAAAACAATTGGGCAGACACTTAAATGACTAAACCTGCAAGTGATCAGAGGATTTGATGACAACTCCCAGTAAAAGAGATCCTATTAAACACAAAGTAATAGGAAAATTGAGGCATAACATCAAGAAAAATTTGAAGTGAATGAAACAGACATCAATTAGAACATAAGAGGGAATGGACAAAATGAACTCAAAAAAACTACAAAAATAAGGGAATCAAAACCAAATGATTTCAGTAAGACAGTTTAATTAAAAAACCTTCAAATCGTCAAACAAATTGACGACATCACCCAGTAAAAGAGTACCTGTTAAACACAAAGTAATAGGAAGAGTGAGAAAAAGAATAAATGATTTAAGATACTTAAAAAACATAAAGCATTTGTACCAAAAAACTTAAAACAGACACGAGAACCATTAGCAGGAAACATGCAAATGAAACTATTAGAATAAATTGATTCATAATTAAAATCAATAGACAATATAGTTGACCTATACCAATTACCTGGAGAAGAATGAAAAATAAAATTGTTGAAAGTACGACCCAACTATTCTAAATAACTTCATTCTCAAAATCCATGAGCAGCTACCGACAGATGACATGCAGGGGACAAAAATGGAGAAATATGAATTAAAATCAATTAAGAAAACTTCTTAAAAAAGCAAGGAATTAAAACAAAACCTGAACTAAATCACAGAAAACATTCACAGGAAACATGCAAATGAAACTATTGGAAAAAATTCATTCATAAAAAAATACAGGTCTCAAAATCAACGAGGTTTACCAAAACCCAGTGCTCATCATCCTGAAAAAAACTCAACAATAAATTAATCAAATTAATAAAAACGTAACAAAAATAATTTCGGGGAAAAAAACAAATTACCTGCAGAAGATGGTGAAACAGAGATTCACTCAATTAAAAAGCTCCAACAATTGCAACCATATTCCTTTTGAATATCATTCAGCAGCTACAAACAGAACTGAAAATCATAAGAAAATGAATCGTATGAGACAGACGAAGTGGAATTAAATTAACAAAAAATATAGGGAGATAAAGTGAAGAAGAAGAAGAAAACACCATAAATAAGGAGGAAGAAGGGAAATTAGGTGGAAATCGTGGAACGCCGAATGAAGACGACACAATGTGGCAAAAACCGGGTCTCACGAAGAAGAAATACAAAAACATGGGTTTAAAGATGAAGCTGAACGGAGTGCGCTGGAGAAGAAAATGGAAATGATCTTCGATTAGGGTTATGGAACCACTACGCAGAAGAAGAAACAAAACAAATGGAAAAGTGGTGGACCACATTTTCAGCAAAGAGAAGAAAGATAGGTATAGGCTAATACTTGAAATTTAAAATTTGAATTTTGAATTATTCATAGAAAATGATGACAGAAATTTAATGACAAAATTCATTGTTGATTTTGAATATGGTTTAGAAATCTGAGGTTTCCATTATGATGCACAGCTCTCTATAAATTATTTTTAAAAGTTTAAATTAATAGAAAAAAATTAAATATCAATTATCAGAATATATTAAAAAGAAATTACTTGATTGGCCAGGAAAAGAGAGGGTGGGGAACCTTGAAATTTAGGCGGGAAAATGGGATAAGCTGGAGGTGCCACCTCACAGAATCCACTATAAAAAATCTTGCAAAATCCTTCTTTTATATAATATATTGATATTGATATTGATAGGATATACAATTTTTAAAAGGTAAAACATACATATACACCATACATACCAAATATTAACATTTAGCCAGGTTTTTGTAAGTTTTATTATTAAATGGTGGTTTACGTATTTCTAAATTAATATGTATTGACAAATACTTCTCCCGGGAGGATCCAACAATAAACCCCTTACAAAGTTGCTTGCACCGATATGATATTATTGTAAAAGCTAAAAAAATTAGCTGATTTGATTAAAAGTATTTGGTAAAATTGGGGTAAAAATGGTAAATAACATATAAAAATATCATTAATTATTAAATAAAAATAAGTGAGAGTTGTTTAAGGATGAAATTATAATAAACTTTCACCTAGTATCTTAAAAAAACTTAAAAAAAAAAACTACCTCAATTAACTTCTCATGAAAAGCTAGTAGCTACATAGAAAAGCTAAATTACCAAACATTGATGAAATTATTTTAACTACTAATTTTAACTAACATCTTGCTAAAATATTGTCTTACCAAACACACTTCAACTGTGAGATCTTAATTCATAATCATATCCCAAATATATAAAATCTGTTAGCAATGACAATAGTTATAGATTAGTGCTATTTCTTCACAAGATTAAGCAATCTTGTTATTATTCAGTCCATGATATATAATGTAAAACTAGTATATTAACCCACGTAATATGTAGATAAATGTATATTATTATTTTATTAAAATTAAATTTATAAATTAATATTTCAAAAATATAAAAAATGGACAATTTTAGACAATTTTTTAATTTTAAATGCTAATGGTATATTATATTTTATAATTAAATTTTAATTTACCTTATTATTTAATAATAAGATAAAATAAAAAAAATAAAAATCATAAAGATAAGAATAAAGATTTGTATATTAAAAAATGCTAAATTAGAAAATAATATGATAAAATTTTGAATCTTAATAAATTTCAAAATTCAAGATTAATATTTATAGCATTTAAAAATTTTAATATAAAGAAAGAAAAAATTAGTATTAATTATTGAGAGGGAGAAATCTCACTCTCACATCTCACTCTCGCAAGTGTGAGTGAAATTCACCATCCAATAAGAGAAAGAGAAAATGTCAAAAACCATTGAGAGAGTAGGGTGAATGAGTGACTCACTCTCCAACGTGAGGTTTCAAAATTATAACATAGAGAGTTGATTTGTGTTATTGAATGTATATAATTGCAAACCATGATTCAAGGTAGTCCAGCATAAAAACCACCATTCAGTAATAATACTTGGAAAAACCTGAAAGTTAATACTTAAAGTATGTAAGACAATAATATGAGATATCTATCTTGATATTTTACCATTTATAAAACTTGACATCCTATGTTCAAGAAAAATGTGTATTCTAAAGATAGATATTTATTAGTATTAAATATATCTATATTTATATAAATAATAATTTTAATATATAATTTTAAAATATATGTATATATGTATTTATATTAATAAATAAATAATGAATGTATATATAATACAGAATATACGATGGATTTAAAATAAATATTTCAAACTTAATATGTGATAATTGGTTTGAACTGTGTATATAATTTAAATTTAATATATGAACATTAAGAGACAATTAATTTGTGTCAGATATTTAATTGGAATGTATGTATTAATTAAAGATTAATTATATTGAATTTAAATTAACAATTCATAAAATTTAATTATTTCAATAATACTTTTGAACCAACAATATTTAATATGATTTTAAAATTATCATATCCTTAGATATATTTTTTATGGCTATCCTTGGATATAATTTACATTTTGAGATACTAATCAATTATCATATTTAAAATTTTAAATTATATAATTTGTTGTTGTACTTATTAATTGAATATTATATATAATTATTATATATATTATTAAATTACAGTGATAAGTATTCGAATTAAAAAGATTTGGAAAGTAAGAATTGGTAAAGGATTGGAGTAGTGAATATTTGGATTTTAAAATATTAATTTTTTAAAAAATTAAGAGAAATTTGAAGGAATGTTAAAAAATATTTGTAAGTGAGGTATGTGAAAGACACCCTATAAAGGAAGTATTAAGAAAATACAAATTGTGACATGTAATTTTTTACTAGAGAGAATAAGTGTGTCACCCTTCAAATTGAGGTTTCAAAATTATCATATAAAGAGTTGATTATCTTAAGACTTATAAAATAAAGGTTATCTTTAAGAAAAAGATTACTATGAGTGACATCTGTGGTAAACTTTACAAGGATGACGTTAATAGTATAGTTCTCAAAGTTTGGTTTATTTATTTTAAATACAAATTTAAAATAGTGAACGTTATATTACTAAATTTGAAGAAAGTCACCAGAAAATTGGGGTTAAATTGTATCACTTAAAAACCTTATGAAATGATCTCCACAATTCAATTCCTTATTAATTTTATGCTTAATAAGGTCATTTGCTATCAAAAAGTGTCTTCATGAGTTGTAGTTAGTCAAAGAGTAATGTAAACTATTTCAAAATTTTCTTCTAAAGAGACCTATAATCATAGAAATTTATATTACTGATAGTATGCCTTCAGTGATGTGTAAAAGATGTTACACAATGATTATAACAGAAAATTTGTATTACTGTTAATATATTGAATCAAGAATAGTGAAATCAAAATATTAGCATTTTGTTTCTAAAGGGTTAAAATAAGTTGAAATTTGTGAAACTTTCTAAAACCCTTGTTTAATTAATATTCAATCACAATATAAGTATAAAATAGTACATTAATCATTGATCTATGAGGCAATTAATTCTGGCCACTAGAAACATAGAATATGTTGTATTTCATGATCCAACCATCCCCCAAGTTGAAACTTTTGATCAATCGCCAATCTTATAAAGTGGTCTATCAATAATAATCTACTTAACTAATTACATATTGGTTGAAGTATTGTTGGCTTATAGTTTGTAACAACTTTAGGTGTAAAGGTTTTAGGGAAATATTTGTTCTTGTAGTCCTAGCCATTGGAAATTATTTAAAATTCATAAGTCTCTTTTATTGATTGTATAAAGAGAAATGCCAGGAATACACTCTTTTGAACACTCTCCCAAACACACTCCATGTGATTGGTTAAAATTCACATGAGTCCCACCACTTGGGAGTGGGACCCACGAATTTGGTGGGACCCATGTGAATTTTAACCAATCACATGGAGTGTGTTTGGGAGAGTGTTTAAAAGAGTGTGTTCCTAGCACTCATCTTGTATAAATGGTGTTGAGTTCTTTGTAAGCAATACTTAACCCAAAAAATAGCGGTGTTGAGTTAAAAGTTTTGAAGGATATAAAGCCAAGACGACCTAATTATTAGGTTTGTCTATTTTAAACACTACCTCCCAAAAAAATATATTAATCATACACTAAATTTGTGAGCATGGATGTGAAGGAAGTGTAGAACATGGCACAATATAAGATGGAATAACTTGATCCACTGATTTAATGAGAACTTCACTACTTGCTCTTACTAAAACAATACTCCTTCAACATTTAAAGTTTTTTTTAGACATAATTTCAATAATTTCAACAAGGTCAAGAGCTCAAGATTTTGACCTGCCAACAATAGTAAGAAGTCCCAAGCATTTGATGCGGCCATCAATTGCCTTTACACCCAAAAGCAATTATAATTCATGTATTCTGAAATTAGGAACATTATAATTATGATAAACTTATCTTATTTATCTACATTAATCTTTTATTTGGATGCAAACTCATAAATCTTAAAAATAACACCCAAAAAACGAACTTCCTCTTTAATTGCTCTACCAAAGTTTATGTTGTCATATACAACAAAAAAAAAAGAGATGTGAGATAATGGGGGCTGGTAAGCTATTAAGCCATCATGTAAAGACATTTGATCAATTTTTGGTTTTTGAAGCATTGTAGAGAATACTTTAGCACAAATATTTAATAAAAAATGTGATAGTGAATATGTGTATCTCTTGTTTTGGTCAATAAATATATCTCTTTAGTAATATGGTGACGAGATGCAAGTCCTCTTAATGGGCTCTTTTAAGCATTGTATTTAATTAAGTTAACGAAGAAGATGAATGAAAATAAAAAGAAGCAATTACAACCTTTGAATTTAAGGCAAACAAGTAAAAGTGCATTACAAAAGTAAGTACTTGTGTTGGGATGTAAATCGCATAAATCATGAAGGTATAGGAATTGGAAATGGTGGTTTGCAGTTTCTACTTGCTTGTTGCAACTGGTTGCCTTGATCTCTGGATGGACGTCGTGGCTTTTGTGTGCTTGAGTGTTCAGTTTTCCGACCTTGTAGCCTTCGTCCTGATCCTATTTATAGGCTCCTTTCAAAACTATCGGTAACTACTTCCAATTGCTTGTGCGTCCTCCTTCATATTGTTGAATCACCCCATATTTCCACGTCTCCTAATCTTAAAGTAAATTGTTGATAATTGTTGTCTGATGTGGACAAGTAAGACTTAAAAACCCACCTTCGAGCGTTGGCTTCAAGTTGCTTCGTTCGAGCCTTAGGACTTCGACCCGTGTTGCTCTCCCTATACCTCGAAATTACTCTTAAAGCTATGAGATTAATCATCCATGGTGCCTAAACTTGAAGCTATTGGTCTCAAACCTAAGAACACTCTAGGATAATAAAAGGTCATTCGAAGCTTCAACTTGATTGAACATGTCTTTCTCTAAGACCTAGTGAAATTAATAACTTCACCCCAACAGAATCATTGTGTCGTAATCTTATTTGTGGATGGAAATTGGATACAATTGGCATTGACCAATAATAAAAGTTAGATGAAACACCTTTAAATTCACTAAATGCAAAGGAAGACTTATCTTTTTGATGATGTTCCTAAGTAAACATGACTATACCCTATCATAGATTTTAAATATATCCAACTTTGATGCCACATAACCTTTTTTTGTTTCCTTTAATTTTCTTGCCGATATAATGAAAGCATCCAAAAGTCATAAGTACATCATGTGTAAATCAAAATAGATTTTGATAACTATATATATACACACAAACACACAAATAAGTTAACCGTGTTTTTAAAAAAAATTAAAGCTTGAACCATAAAGAACTATAACAAAAGTTAAAGCCAACTTAGGTGATGTTTGTTTTTATGTTTTATTAATAATTTAATGCCAATAAATTGTCATGTTTTTTTATTGATGTATAACTTCTTGGCATCTATAACATTATTCAACTTAATCGTAACCATTGTAACAGTATAAATTATTCTGGGTTTAATTATTATGCTCTAACAGTATAGAGATGTTTTACACAATAATCCAACTATATTTGCTTATTTTGACATGTTATGATATCACTTTTAAAAACAATTTAATTGAATTGAATTCTTTAAAAAAAACCCTAAAAAAAGGAATGCAAATAGAGATGATCGAGATGGTCTTGAGGGATACACAATGTTTTCCTACAAAGTAATGGAAACATAGAATCCCAACTTCAAAGATTGCGCCTTTTCATCCAAAGCGTGAGGAAATTAGAGAGCAAAAAGCACAAAAGAATGCAAACCATGTATGGTTAGCGATTATCTCAACCGTTTTTTTTCTGTCAAACACAAATGATTTGATTAAGCCCCTAGGGCAACCTAACGACACTTACATCAGATGAGATAATAAATCTCTTACATTATATGGGATAATAAACCCATAAATTAAAGCGATTATGCAATGCCACGGTAAATAAACAGTACAAAGCTTAGCATGATGGCTCAAGATGCATACAAACAACCAAAATATAAAATTAACAAATTGAAAAACTCCTCTCTCGTAGTCATCCTTCACCATCAAAGCAAACAACTCATTTTCAAGCGAATCTCATATATATTTTTTGTTTTTACTTTCTTTCGTTTTTTTTATGGGCAACCGACTTTATTGATGCTGACGTTGTGCAAACAAGGAAGCCAATGATATCTCAAGTGGGCAATTTTAGCCGCACTTAAACAAAACAAGGGGGCATGAATAAGAGGTGGAGATGGAGGTAGAAAAGAGAAAATGGATGTGACAATGGATATGGAGGAAAAAAGAGAATAAAAGAAAAAAATTTTAAAAAAAGGAAAATTCTCACTAGAGAGAGGGAGAAAAACCCACCTAAAGTGGGTAGAAAACCCTTCCATGAAGGGAGAGTACCCCCAACAAGGGTGATGCTAATTGTTGTAACATTGCTCTTTCTAGATATAGGGTTTTTTCTATCTTAACCTCTATCCATCATATATCAATGTCTCCCACTTTCCTGTATTCCTTGTCGATGCACCATGATTTGTGTAAAAATGGTCTAGACTATTAAGGTTTTAGGTTACACGAAAGATATAAGGAAATTGAAAGGGAGAAGTAGAAGCAGAAGGATTCTCTCTCTCTCTCTATCACTCTTTTTTTAATTATGGTTTAATTTAGTTATTTTTAAAAATGTTATTATAACATGACAAATCAAGCAAATGTGATTGGATGACTATGTAAAATATATTTATATTGTCAGTGTATAATGATTAAGCTCATTTTTTTAATCGTTTCCACTATTTTTTTACAAATTTCAAACAAAGCATGAAAAAAACTAATACATCATTTGTATAGTTATCAGTAGAAAAGTAAAAACATCTTGTTAACCTAAAATTTCTAAACCAACTGAATTTAAATTTTCTTTTCAAAATCTTAAGAATTTACTGATATATAATAACAATGCAAAAAATGTAAACAATAATGGTATGTTGTTATTGTCGCATTATTCTTTTGATAATATATATTTTGAAAAATAAAATGTAATTTTTTATATTAATAATGATATCTATAATATCTCATATATTATTGAATTAATTAAATGATATAATAAAATATATTTAAATATCAGATTATAGCTATTAAATTTACAAAGAGATAAAATATATTCTGGTCCAAATAAAATAAGAGAATTTTTTATTTGATTATTATAATTTTTTTTTCATGTTATCCTCACAAAATCTAAAATTTTGAAAAATATCCTTATTTTATTGATAATAATGTAACAAACTAAAAACTTACAAATTACAATGTAGAGTCATAAACATGTGTTTTTGTTATGTGGTAAATTTTTGGTTTTTCACATCACTAATAAAGATATTTTTCAAATTTACAATTTTATAAGGATACAAAGGAATAGAGAGGTGAAAACATATTTTATCATTTAGAGAATATGAGAGAATTGTAAGAATAAAAAAATGTTTGATCATAGTTGCCCTTGAAGAAAAACCAAGATAAAAATCACTTGTGCCATTGTGCGAAAGGGAGAAGGAGAAAGGGTAGAATAGAGTAGAGATGGAGCAGGAAGAGCACGAAGTGTACGGTGCAGACATTCCCGACGAAGAGGTTGAGATGGACGCAGACATAGAACAGCAAGAAGAAGAACTTGCCCCCAATCATCCAAACAAGGTTAGGGTTAGGGTTAGGTTACTTTTGATCTCTCTCTCTCTCTCACACACACACACACACACACCTCGCTATAACATGAATGCATATCGTAGGACTTGGAGGACATGAAGAAGAGGTTGAAGGAGATCGAAGAAGAAGCTAGCGCCCTCCGCGAAATGCAAGCCAAGGTTGAGAAAGAGATGGGCGCTGTCCAAGGTTTGATGCTTATGCTGCTTCTGATTTTTTTCGAGACTGAGAAATGTCGTTGATTGATTCAGATCTGTTAATTATTTGGTAGTACTACTTGTGTTTGTTAAGTTAAATGGTTATTTGATTTTTTTTTTAAATTTTGTTTTCGTTTTAAGATTCGTCTGGCTCTTCTGCAACTCAAGCTGAAAAGGAGGAAGTGGATTCTCGATCAATCTATGTTGGTAATGTGAGGTTTGCATATCTTTTTTCTTTTTTTTACATATTATCACTTGACATTGTGTTGTATATCTTAAGTATGATATGTGTATACTGCACAAGTAGATTGCTTTAGCTGTTTGTAGGTCTCTGCTTTCCTATGAGCTATGATGATGCTTGAAGCTTCGTTGTTTTCCAAGTCCTTTGATAACTTTTGAGTTTTTTTGGTCTAACTGTATGGTGTATTAAAAGGTAACTTTTATGATATACTACTTTAGAATTGGTGTGCCAGTACGCGAGTAAATTGACTTCAGATGTAGGCGTCTCCCAGTTTGGTCAATTGTTTCGTCTAAGCCTCCGGAGATGATTATTTGCAATTCCGCCTAGCATCTTAAAAGTGGGATAGAGGTAGGTTAAATTGTTGGATATCACATTAGGGGATGATGATGATGCGCTGGAGCTCGTACTGAGCAGAAGACCTGGTTTGTGCTGTGTACGATGTACCTCATTACTTTTGGTATGTGATAAACACAGTTATAAAAAAGGCGCTCGCACTGTCGCGTTGCACTCCATTGCTTTGCATCGCAGTTTAGTGTGGAGGCCTTCACGGCCGCTATCGCGGAACAACAGTGAAAGAACATGAAGGAAAACCCAAAAATACCCCTTTTCAGACGTTGCTAGGGCAACTTTGGGGGTATTTTGGGTGTTTTGGGTTATTTTTTCCCCTTTTCTCTTCAGAGGTCTCGAATCAGTCAAACATTCTCATCAAACAGCAACCACTATGCCCTTCGTGTGCGACGCCCACTGCCCAGCCACCCTCACAAACCTACGGCCAGTCACCACTGCATAACGTCTCCGGGGTTTCCCGGCGACATTCTGGCATGACCCAGCAGGCCCTGTTTTTAGTTTTTTCCTCCCCTTCTTTGCTCTGTTATGTCCGGTTGTCTGTTTTCTTCCCTTCACTGTCTTAAACATGTTTAACTTTTAGTTATTGTATTGATTGTTGGTGGTATTTTGTATTTTTTGTTTTTATGTTTTGCTCAAGACACTTATGATTTCTTGAATTTTGAGTAATTTTTGCTTTTTAAGTATTTATTTATATATATTATGGATATAAATATAAATTATATAAAGTGTAAAAACTTTCAGTGTAGCAGCCATTCTGCTACCCGCTATCCCATTTTTGGGGTCGGTCGCAATGCGCCGCTATCCGGGATTGATAACTATGACTGTTTCAATTCCACTCTTTAACGGACAGAAAGTTAGGGTCAGAGTGGTTGAGGAAGGTTATAGGTCCTAGTTACAGAGCTAGGGCTCTAGGAATAGCCATAATGCTTTGGAGGAAAGCATGGCTGAGAACCCGGATTCCCTACAGTCGGTTTTCACCTGCAGTCACGCAGTCAGCGAATCCGAACCGTCCGATGAAAATCGGATGGTCTAGAGGCCGAGATGGTGTAATAACCATCTCGGCCTCTGGACTGTTCGATCTCCATTGAATGGTTCAGATTTATTGACTGCAGTGAAGTCAACTGTAGGTAATCCAAATTCGGCTGAGAAGGTGCTTGACATTAAAAAGCACTGAATGCCAATGCTGCAAAACATCAATAACTTATCTAAAACAGAAATCCATTTAAAGTACAGATGGAACTAATGTAATATTTTACGACCAATTTTGGGGAGAATCTCATTGACTTTTAATGAATATGAATATCTGCCTGGTGCAAATGTTTGAAACGGTTAAACCATAACTACCTAAGACCTAACACTCTACGTTACGGGTATGTACACGTGGTCTGCTACTTGATAAAAAATAGGGTATGCACACATGGTACGTTACTTGATAAAAAATAGGGTATGTACATGTGGTATGTTACTTAATAAAACATATGATATGTTAGGGGTGTTCTTATTTAAAACACTATTTGATAAAAAATACACTTTAATGTATATATATATTTTTGAAATAATAATATATTCATAACCGCTAACAATTATAAATAAATAATATAATAAATTAAATATTTTAAATAAACTTTTTACTATATATTTTCTTTCTTTATTATTCTTATTTATTGCTAACACTTCCTTTATTAATTTAGTACATTATTTTATAAAAGTGTTTCATCTTGCTTCTTCCTCACCTTCCCTGCCTTAGTGCCTTTTCGTGTTCTTCCTAATCCCTTAACATTTTAAGAACTTCCGACATAGCAGCCATGGAAACCATTCTCTTCTGTCTCTTGTGGTATTTCCTCCATTGTTTCTTGTGTATTTGTCTCATGAGAAATGAGTCGCCACATCCAATGATTTTAAATGCATTCCATATCAATCCAGATTACAAAAGAACCGTGAATCAGTACACACAAACTGGTTCATACACAGGACGTTGGGGGAGAGAGTGAATCTGGTAACTATGGGTTAAATTGTAGAAAGAGAAATTCTAATTTTGGAAGAATCACAAGGTCAGGAAACCAACTGCCACCCTTACTTTGCTGGATTTCAAGTGGGAACAACTGCATAGTGCGGTAGTGCCCTACATTTTTTTTTTTTTAAATTTTACAGGGACTAGACAATAAATTACAACACTTTTATGTTTACACGTCATCTAGGTTGCACTTCTTTTGTCTCAGCCTTTCCTTTTTTTAATTTTAAATTAACGGCTTACGTGAATTATGTACTAGTACACCACTATTCAAGTGCTTAACTGTAAGTGGCACATCACATGTATTAAAGTCGTTCTTTGTTGCTACCAGCTTCATCTTTTTGGTCAATTTTTTGATAGTTCTCATATCGGTGAAGAATTAAATATTTGGATTCTTGGGATAGAAAGGATAAATGTTGTTTTAGTCTTTTCTTGGTTGGCTGCTTTACACTGCTGTCAGGGATTCACAACTATGGGCCCTGCATACCTGGTAGCTGAAATGTAGCAATTGTAAACACATTTCTGAAATGTTCGCCCATCGCCCCTCTACTAGAACATTTAGCCCCCACAAATAGTTTTGCTGTCTAAGAGACCAATTGAACAAAACCCTGGTATTGCAGGTAGCAATGGCCAGTGATCTTAAGCTAAGCATCATAATAGTTGTGAAATCAGCAAATAAAGTAACTCATGTCACATTTGAAAAGTTTCAATTTTCAACAGTGTGGAGTGGTAGTAAGGGGAAAGAGTTCACAGGGTCTGCTCTGGGAAGTAGTTCTTTGGGCCTTCAATTTTTTTTTGTCTTTATCTTATAAAAAGGGCATTTGATGTGTGTGCAGAAAGCAGGGATGGATCCAGGATTCAGATGGACGGGGCGCCGAATTTTTTTTTTCATAATAAATATTAAATACCAGTCAAATTTATCATATCTTTTATTTAAGTTATACATATAATACATTCATGTTATAGAACTTATCAATAATAATATCTGTATCAAATAATTTTTTTGATAGAAATCACTTAAAGTGACTAAATTTTAATAACATATTAAATTTTTTTATTTATTACATATATATTAATAATATTTTATCTTTTTTATATATAATGTGTATGTAATAGAGTGGGGGAGGGGGGGCCAAAGCCCATGCTTGCCCCCCTCGAATCCGTCCCTGGCAGAAAGGGAGGTCATAAAGACAATCCTTTCCCACAACAAATTGAATATAGGCAAGAACCTTTAAAAATACGGGCATCTTTAAGAAAAGCTCCCTTATTAGACTATGGGCAGAAAGGGAGGTCATAAAGATGACCCCCTCTCACAACAAATTGAATGATAGGCAAGAACCCTTCAAAATATGGGCATTTATTTGCAGCAAAATGTGCCAAAGAACTGCTTAGGCATCAGATGTTTCAGATTGGCATAAAGCCTTTATTTCCTTCTGCCTAAGTTCCAAAAGCTCTGGACATCCCTGCTCTAATTCTAAAGAGTGATTAGGTTAAATTAAACTGACAAAAATATGGCATGTTCAACAGAATGGACTGGAGTTACTGATGTGAAAAATGAGGGCTGATTAATATTGTAATTGAGAGTTTTCGGACAATTAGGTATTGCATTACATCTTGGTGGTAGAGAAGCTGGAGATGTTTCCATTTTACTTTGGAGTTTGGGAACGCATTTCCATGGCCCTGAACGTGACTTCACTGTATGCTACAATATGTAGCTTATGGGTGAATGTGGGTTTGGTATGCGGTTCCGAACACATGCTTCATTCAGTTGTCCATTTAAAGCTATCCTAATATGAAGAGTTTGAATTGTGGATAACTCTGGTTCCTTTGCTCATTTGCATCTCTTTTTAGGATATGTTATTCATGGTCTGGGTAGTTTGAAAATTGAAGATGGTTTTATTGAAGGTCAAAACTTTTTTGTTCAAGTAGTTCCTTATAACAAGTCCTTAAAGAGTATATTTTCTCTCCCTTGCGTTAGTTTATTTTTCTCTTGAAAGGAAACTATCAGAGCGAGCTTCATAGCTGCTGAAATAAGTTTAGTCTTATTCTCCATTGATTTGAATAAATTATATAACCTTGCAACTACTAGGACTTGCATTTCTATCCAGAAAACCATTAAAACTAAAGCTGGGATCTACTAGATCCACAGGTTAATTACCTGAATGAGATCCTGATGAAGTGTCTGACTGCAGCCCAAATTCACATTATCTAGATTTACTGAAACACATGTAAACTTAAAGAAACCACAATTCTGCATCTTCTTAATGCTGCAACATCATTTGCAAATCTCATGGAAAACTTATAAATTATAATTTTACCCTGGTATCCTACATCAGCCTCATACCGCATGGTAATGCTTATTTTCTTCTTAAGCTCTCCTTGATCCTCTTGCTGCTTGTGTCACTTAAGACCACATTAATGTATTTAATGGCTTGATTATGACAGGCTCTTGTGCCTCATACAGTCACACGTCTATTGCATATTCACTTTTATTATGGGTAGTTTTTTTATTTCATTATAATCTTATAAAGCTTCAACGGAGTGTTGTAATTTATTAAATGGTTTCTGAATAATGATTCAGGTTGACTATGCATGTACACCTGAAGAAGTCCAACAGCATTTTCAGTCATGTGGAACTGTGAACAGGGTGACTATATTGACAGACAAATTTGGTCAACCAAAAGGATTTGCTTATGTGGAGTTTGTTGAGATTGATGCTGTTCAGAATGCTCTCCTGTTAAATGAATCAGAATTGCATGGTCGACAACTGAAGGTCTTTATTATGAGATTATGTGTAAATTCAATTAGTCACTCTGTGTTTCCATTTGGTTATACTTGAATTCTGGTTTTTCCTTCAGGTGTCTGCTAAGCGTACAAATGTTCCTGGAATGAAACAGTATTATGGAAGAAGACCTACTGGTTTCCGATCTAGGAGGCCTTTCATGCCTTCTCCATTCTATCCACCATATGGTTATGGGTAAGCAATTATTAGAAACTGAAAATTTACCCAGGGTTCATTGTTGCTTTCATTTTTCTCTGCTACACTCTGTAAATTTTGATGCCTTATAAAGTAAAGATGTTTTTTGATTTAAATGGTGCTTTACATCTAGTCTGTGGCATCTCAAAGTAACAGATGGATTTGTTTGTGTGATGGTAATACATCTGATAATAGGTCTGGTTGTCTGTTTCTTACAACCTTATTAGCATGTATGTTAGCTAGAGAACCTCATGTTTACATGATCAGCACATCAAAATGTTTGATTTAATTTTTTTCTCTGCTTATGGTTGAGCACACACATGCCTCTGTGCACACCCACACAAACGTAATAAGGAAGTAATAAGGATTTTTGTCTTTTGAAACTTTGAGACAGCAAGACTTCCCGAGAATACTTCTTATGGGTAGTACAGATTTTGAATGTAACCCTTCTGTTTGTGTTTGGAAAATCCATATAAATTTGGTTTCCATGTTCAGATACTGCTGACAGCACTTCTCAGCCAGAGCGACACCATCAGATGCTTAAGTGGGCATCAGATGCTTAAGTGGGGATTAGCTCCATACCCTAAAGGTGTGGCCATGTAGTGGCACCTTTTGGGAGATCCAAAAAAATAATTATATAAGCATGCATGCTATGCTACTGCTTGGCATGCAGTTATAATTGGACAGCTGCCAAATTGTAATTTGTATTTGTAAATTTTATTTTTGCATAAATTGATTGTTTTGTATGCTTGAGATTGTCTATCGTGGTCCATGGATTTAATATTATTCATTCTTAGTATAATATAATTTAGTACTATCATCTAATTTTACATTGCTACATCATTAAATGGGATAGATTTATAACAAATATATGAAAAGTTGATTTTTTTGATATGGTAACACATGACATGATTTGATGATGGTATAAAAAATTGACTGACAGTGGATCAAAAATGAGTTTCGATTGCTCTGGTTTGTCATCCTGTGATCTGATAAAATATTATTTCTTCATGGTCCAGTCTTTAGTGTCTTAATATTTTCAATTCATTTTGACATGCAGAAGGTTTCCAAGGTATAGAAGACCCACCCGATACAGGCCATACTAGTGCTCATTCAGTCATTTTCAGTTTAATAGATGAGCACATGTTTATGATAAGATGAGGACAAGGTGTTATCAATTTGCCATTGTAATAATTTTAGTTGATGGAGCTAGAACATGAAGCTTCTTTTGCACAGCTTAAGTTAAATGCCCTTGCCTGTTAACAATTTAGATGTATGATGTGGACAAATGTAGGTTGATCGCATCGTTGCCGAACTTAAATGTTCCTGGGCAGTGGGCACTGAAGGTGTACTTATACACATTAATGGGGGCAACTAAACAGGGAATTCTCAAATAGTTTATTAGTTTGAACATCAAAATTAAACTATTTAGTTCAAGGTTGGATTTTTATTTTTAAAGAAAATGATATCTTGAGTGTTGGGATTAGTTATGTGCTGCCGAAGTCGAAAATCTGGGTTAAAAAAATTTATTGTTTCAGAACATTCGAAGGCTGTGTTTGTCATCTGCCTAAAGGGGCATTTTCTAAGGTGCACAAATTTTATATCTGTGCACTAGTTACCTACACTACAGTAGAAGGTTTTTCCGGTTAATCCTGCTTTCTTATACACAGTTCAGGAAATTGCAAAATGAGTTATTTGTATTTGCATATATTTATGAAGTGAGGCACCAAAATAGAGTTCCAGAACCAGAGAGGAGCAATAGAAAAATAGGAACAGAGTGGAGAGGAAAGAGACCATTAAAGCCACCACAATTGAGGCCCCAACCCGCAAATGCTCACCTATGGCCAAGCCCTCCCAACGGGAGTCCAGTCGCCGCTGAAAAGCTTACGGTGGTGCTCCCAAAAATGGCAAACCATGTTATACAAAAAGAAATTCCCAGGCATTTTCTTTTCATCTTGTTATCTACAAATAATTAAACTTTCAAAGCCAGTAATGTAATTTGAACATGAGTAATAAAAAAACCTACAACCGGTTGTTTTAATTCAATCTGCTCAATTGAATAAAAAATTATTAAATCTTACGGCTATGGTAACTTGTGTATCAAAACACAAGTTATTTACTTGTGTACCTTAAAAAGAAAAAGCTCCCTGCCTAAGATTGTTGTGCTGGTCTCTCTGTGGTCGTACTAATCTCACTAGCGCCTTGCGAAGTAAGTAGCTTATTGTGCATGGCGCCACGTCATGTAGTGTGTACATGGATGGTGCTTTTATGTTTATTGGTAGAAAGGATTATTTGTACGAGCACGAGATTACGAGAACAATAGTCACTAAAAATAACCGTGAATAATTATTGGCATAGTTTAAATTAGCTATACAATTTATATTGAATTATTATAAATATATATAATTATAAAGGATACAAATGACATTATACAAATACAACCGGAAATCTACTCGAGTCCACTCTAAAATTTCCTACTTTCAAAGTAAATAAGGCCTTTTCTATTTTTACACGTTTTTTGGGAGACTGAAACCTGAATTTTAAGAATGTATATACTATTTTACGTTTGTTTAAAAATATTCATAAATTTAGCGTTATTTGATTTTGATGAAAAAAAATTTCAAAGTAACCTTTGGAATTTAAGAATTGTACCCAATGAATGGTTGCAAGTTTTCAGTTTTTTATTTTTAAAAAATTTTAATCATTTTTTAAAACTTAAAACAAAAAATCTATTTTTATGGTTTTGAAAATGTCTGTTTTAAAAACCATAAAAATAGAGTTTTCAGTTTTAGTTGTAAGATTAAAATTTATTGAAAACTAAAAACCCCAAATAGGAACCTGTTTGGGGTGTATGCGAGTTGAGTTTTAAAAAAATTTCAATAAGTTTTCACAACTCAAAATTATACATTAGTGAACAATAATGTAAATAAAACAAAATGAACGTTTTGAAAACTACAAAAAGTGATTTTTAGTTTTCAGTTTTGAGTTACAAAAATTTGGTTGAAATTTTCTGAAAACTAAAAATTGAAAACTCGCAACTACCCCAGTCGTCAAAAAGTCCACAAAAGGAGGTTTTTTAGTTTTTAGTTACGATATTGTAGAATTGGAGGACATTTTTTATTTAATATTTATTCATGTTATAAATAAATCAAAGAAAAAGTAGAAAATTTGATTAAGTTAGTTACTGCTGTTAGCAAGAGTTGATAATTTGATATCACTGGCAGTGAGTGGGGGTGTTCATATCCAATTCAATCCAATACAAACCACAAAAATCGAACCGAAAACCGAATCAAACCGCAAAAACCGAAATTTTTTTATTGGATTAGATTGGTTTTCGAATTCTACGTTGAAAACCAATCCAATCCAAACCGAACTTATAATACATATATTATTACTTATAAAATAATCATATATTTATACTTGTATACATATATATTTATAAAAATACTTATACTAATATATTTTTTATGATTTTATTATCTAATATCATGTTAATATTTCTATAAATATATCAATATAAAAACTAATTTTAAATTAGTTTTAATATCTCATGTCATTTTTTTATATAATTTTATATTATTTTTAATAAATATAAGTTCCAATCGGAAAATGTTTAGTGTTACTTCAATTTTTTATCAATTTTATCAAATATTCATTATCGCTTTAAGAAACCAAAAACCGATCTAATCTAATCTAATTTAAATTGGATCAGATTTGAAAAAAATATCAAAACTGATTAGATGATAAAATGATAAAATCACAATGATCGGATCGGATGATTTTTACCTTAAAATCGATCCAAACCGAACCGCGAACACCCGTAGAAGTGAGGAATTTCTACCCACCAAAATTTATTCCCTTGTCTTCCCGCCCTCCTCTCACACTTGAATAAAAAGTAAAAACTGCTTCAACTGGGAATATAATTTTTAATACCTTCAGATAAACTCCCTCTATGGTTATAATTACTGAGAAGTGAGAAATGATAGCAATATACTTTTTAATATATTTTGGCTTGAAAAAAGAAATAGTAAAATGTCCTTAGTGTTTCTCATTACACACTTTATTTTCTAAAAAATAAAGTGCATATCTATTTTACAGGAACCAAATTCATATCAAACAAGATTTTTTTGGTACAGAAAATTATCCTTTTGATTTGTAATCCATGCCTGGACAAACTTGCATTCTACAACTTTCGTATTTTAGCATACAAAATACAAAATAATATTGCCCACCATTCTTAAACGTGTTCACTATTCAGTGCAATCTGACATTTCTTGCTGGAACTTGAATAATTATATCTGAGAAATGTATTTAAATTTAACTTTACTTTATAGTAATTTAGGAAAATGAAAAGGGATTTCAGCAGTAGCTATTGACAATCATAAACACGTCTCATATTGTGAACAATACTAATTCAGGTACATTTATTTGTTTTGGTTTTCTTTGCCCTTGTTTGGTTAATTTCCAGGTACATTTCTTTGTCCTTGTATCCAGATATCTGGTTCTGGTGGCAACAACGTTGCTTTGCTTAATTAATGAGGCCCAAAACATTGTTTTGTTAAAGAATTGTAATCTTTCTCAAAGAAATAATATACAAGAACCCAAAAAAGAAAAAACAAATCATCTTGAAAATAGCTGAACCCTGTTCACATGGCAAGAAGATGCAGGATCCTGAAGGCAAGTGCAAAATGCATCCTCATCCTTTGGAAATGATGCTGGTAGAGGATGGTCAGGAATGACACCAACCTACATGCAAATGCAGAGTGTTAGTGGGGAAAGCCAGTTGGGGTGGTCTAGAGTCAAGAGCAGACCTTGTCAATATCTGTGTGTGCTGGTGTCTCATAGCGAGCAACCGTAACAACTAGTCCAGATCCATCTGAGAGCTCAAAAACTGATTGGATCTTCCTGCATAAATGTGTAGCTCATATTAGGAAAATAACATAAATTTAAGTTTCTTTGGATTGAAGGAACCAAAAGTAACTACCCTTTTCCAAATGTTGGCTCTCCAAACAATATGGCCCGCTTATTATCTTTCAATGCACCAGCTAATATTTCACTTGCACTTGCAGTTCCCTTGTTTACCTGATACAGGCTCAAGATAAGTACTAATTTTTACCATACAAATGACAGATTTGACAAAAACAATTATCCACAGCTGTACTCTCCAAGTTTACTCCCTAATCTCCCATCTTCACAATTAGATTCATGGACCTGGTTGACAGCTGACATCTGGTAAACCACTACCCTCAAAACATTTCCATGGCTTCAAAACAATGAACAATCCATACTACCCCATAGCCTACACTACAAGTCATCCTAATATTTATTCATTATCCACAAATTCAGACTGCAACTTGCAACCTCAAAAGTTCCCACATGAGTTTAATCTCATTCATTTCTAAACAGCAGCAAGATCCTTAAACTAGTACCTTCAATTCTGAGAAGATGCACTCTCATTTTTTAAAAGCACATGTAATTGCATCACTAGTTCCTAAATAATTATGAACAAGTAGGAAACTCCCAACATCTCAACTATTGAGGAATCAAGCCCAATGCAAGGCAATCTAGTAAGAAATGAAGATGCATACTGTTAATGATAGAGTTCAAGATGTTGCATATTTCTGTAAATGTGCAAACAGAATATCAAAGATTTGAAAATTTGCTTGCATCCACACATACAACAACTACCAAGCCTTATCCCACTGGATGGGTACGATTACATGAATCAAGTAACAGTAACACCATAATTCCCTATCATGTATTAAGTTGAAAGATAGATTTTACCTCTAAATCTGTCTTAATGGTTGCCCTATAGTATTCTCAAACACACCCCATACCCCCCCACTAATTTCTATCCCTGCATCTCTGCCCAATGCAGGGTTCACAACTCTCTTGAAATCCTCACGAGCTCACTATACTGCCCAATACAAGTAGCCCACAGTACTTGCATGGCCTGCAAACCCTATTTTTGTCAAACTAGAAAGCAAGGAACTTGCCCAAGAAGAAAACAATAATAGAGAATTATCGTATTTACCAGCTAGGCATTTGAGCCAAACTCTTAACTCCACATGATACAGATGCAATATGAGCAGAAAGGAAAAAAAATACCAGTATAGCTAGGGGTTCTGAAGTTGCTAGTGCATTACTTCCATCTGTATCAAGTATATCTCGAACACCACGACTATCACAAATATACACAATCACACCTTTGTCCAACCTGGTTGATAATATCTATTAGAACATGAAGCTAAAAATAAGGTAATTGATTAAGTAAAAGAGAAGTTTAAGATAATACTTAAGAGTCCTTTTCTGTTGCTTATTGAAAGAATTTCACAACCCAGTTTAGCTATGCAATATAATTTAAAATGGTAAAAGGTGTTTCTGATTATATGCTTATAGCACACTTTCTGATTCATTAAAGGTAAGAATACTGTAGTGGCCCTTACTACAGATATGAAATAATTGTAACCTGAAAGATGGAGAAACCATTGAGCTAAATTTCAAGCACCAGCAGCAAAAAAATTATATGCAATACAGGATGTAAAATAGCCAATAGTTGATAACCATATCTCACCAAATTTTAGCAATCTCAATTCCTTCTGGGAAAAGACCACCGCTGCAACAAATATAAGCTTCAGAAAGCTAGTGGTTGAAAGTACATAATGGGAAATGTTGATTGCTGAATCACCTATTATCTCTAAGGTCCAAAATAAATGCATTAACATTATCACTCCTTAATGTATTGATTGCTTCCTTGATGGCTCCTGCAAGGGTGGCAGATCCACCAGGAAGAAAGAAAAGGACAATGAAATGCAGAAACATTTTTCATAATCATAAAGAGTAAAGTACCAGTTAAGGTAATGATGAACAAGTATTAATATTTACAATAAAAAGGTATGAAGTTTGTGAATAAAAACCTATTATTCAATAAAATCTCATAAACACTTATAGTTATTTAATTTTGTATTTTTTTCTTTCTTTCTTTTGGTGGTGGGGGCATCATTATTGGATGTACCACCACAACCACAGTCATCAATAGTAATACACTATGAAGCACCGACTCTGACACAGACATCGGACACGACACGGACACCAACACCAGGACACGGGTGATGTCCAAAATATAGGACACCGGGACAGCGCTTAGATATATTAAAAATTAAGATTTGTTCATTCATCTCCTCAAGACAAAGTTGTTAGAACTGAAATGTTTTTTACTTTTTTAACCAGTTTAGTTTTATTTTACAAAAGTATAATACAATAGTGTCGGTAAGGTGTCTGAGCAGTGTTGGAGCTATGTCCAAGCCACAAAAAAATAATTTTTTATTTTGATACCTATAGACTGGTGTCCGACGCGTGTCGTACGAGTGTCCGACACTGACGCGTGTCGGACACCCGGACACGCCACTGAAGAGAGGTGTCCGTGCTTCATAGGTAATACACACCTTTTCACAAAAACTTAAAATATGCTTCTGATTAAACACTTATAGTTATTTAATTTTGTATTTTTTCTTTCTTTCTTTGGGGGGGTGGCCGGGTGGGAGCATCATTATTGGTTGTACCACCACAACCACAGTCATCAATAGTCAATACACACCTTTTCACAAAAAAAGTAAATTATGCTACTGATTAGTCCAGTGAAATAAGGCAGTTTCCAGAATATCAACCCAAAAGCCCATCTGCAGTAAGCAGGTTCCTAAATATCTAAAGAAATAATCCCAGCATGGCAAGAAAAGCATATGTAGCATGTTCAATACTTAGTGTGGATATATTTTTGCATTTCTTGCTCCAGTCTATTAAGTGTACTGTATACACCATAAAACAGTAAAAATTCTCATTAATACTTTTCTCTTTTTAAATTTCATTTTTTCAATAACTGGTCAGACTCCATATCTATCCTAAAGAAGTGGAGCACCAATGGTTCTCAAGGGACATTTTGTGACTCTTATCCAGACTGAACTACTGAATATAAAGTATGGAAGAACTATGGCTTGACATATTAGGTAAAAACAAGTGTCACATGATTAAAGTATATTGATTGGAAATTTATCTTTTCAATAGTAGTAAAGAAACAAGAAAAATTATGTTTAGCCCATCAATTACTACTTACTAGATGAGTTTTGGTTGAAAGATGTTAGTTTGATATAACCAACTGTTGGGGAATCATCTCCTGAAGCAGGTAACTTGCACAGTCTTGACTTCACTGGATTCAGTGAAACTTTCTCTCGCCTGAAATGCAGAAATTCTTATTTTTAGTTGTTTAAATAGAAATAAGACAGTTTCAATGGAAGAACAAAGGTAATAAAACCTACCATGTAATGATGATGATGATAACTATGACAGAAACAGCAAAATTAAGGAGGGTTAACAATGGTAATTGGTAATGACGATTAGCCATATGAATGTAACTAGACATAATGAAGTATTATCAAATTCCAAGTTTTCACAATCATCCTAGGTTAAAAAAAAAATACTTTCAAAGGTCAAAGCTTCAAATCTCCTTCCATTTTGGACGACAATTAACTTACATTAGAGCCAGGTGCTTTACGTCCATACCACTACGAATGGTCAATGCTACAGAGCTTCCTTCAGGACCCCTGTAATTTCCTTTAAAAGGTCAGGCAATCAAATAGATAAGTTCAAGGCAAATAATGAGAAGTACAAGAGAGTTCATTCTTTTAAATGGATGCTTACATTAAGTTTCAAGTAACTAGAACCTTAAAAACGACCCTCATACTAAAGTAACAGTACTTGTAAGAGATATTAAATAATTAAATATGGATAAGCTAGGAAGACTTCAAGCAGATTAAGGCACAACAAATACTAGTCCAATATTTATACAAGTTCTCAACGTAGTACTATACTTTTAACTTGTTGGGAAACTTTCAAGACATAAATGCAATCATATATTTTGGTTTTTTGCCCAATATTAACAATATATTCTTTTATCTTTTTATTTTCCCCGTTAGTGGAAGAAAATATTGATTCTAAAGCACATGTGATATGTAGGAGAAAAAAACCCACTGTAGACGTTCAGCTGCATCATACAGGCCCATGTTTTCTGTGCTTGTATCATCAATTGCCAGGATAACATCCCCAGATAAAACACCAGCTCTATATGCAGGACCTCCTGGAGAAGCTGAAATGACAATAAGTCCACCAGGTGGCGTGTCAGCTTTGGTAGGGTATCCTATTGATAATCCCACTCCAGTTAGAGCGCCTTGAGTTCCAGACTGCCTTCAACAAAATATTAGTTCTTAGGACTACAGGATAAAGAAACATATATTTTGCTAGATTAAACAAATGGTATTATCCAATATGCAGTTAGGATTATATTTATATGTGAAATAAGCCAAAGGAAAACTTAGAATGGTAATGAGTCGTACCCTCAAACTTCTGAACTTCTCAGGCTCCAGAAATCTAGTGAAGGGATCATCCAATGTGGCAAGCATCTTTCTTATCGCCATATCTGAGTGAAAATGCAGCAACAGCAATGGAATGGTTAGAAAAAGAAAAAAAAAAAAACAAAAACTTTCCTCAATTATCTAGATCCATCTGGACAAGGTAGATTTGTGGATAAGTTAGCAACGGCATAACCTTAGTTTAGTCATTATCCATTCCAGTTTGATACTTCAAGTTTAAAAGTATGAAATATAAGCTCCTTAACAGTAAAAGCAATCTTCAATTCGTCTCATTTATTCTCTTTGATTTTTTTACATGCATCACATAGATCAGATATAAGTGGTTTATCATAGTTCAGATGAAATTGGCTTATCCTCTTATAATTCTCAATAATCAATACTCCAGAAAATGGAAGCTAGTGTTATTGCTTCCCATTATTATGTCCAGACCCCAGAGAACCATTAATCAGAGTGCATAGTCACAGAGCTGTGTATATGTTGGTGCTAAAAACCTATTTTGCAGTTAACAATGAACACAATTTAGTAACGTGGGAATTTAAAAATCAAGACCGAAAACAGAGAAAGACCTCATAGGAAACTTACACTAAACAAAAAACTAGTACTTGAGAAAATAAAAGCAGGAATTACAGGACATATCTACTCAATAACCATGCTTAAAGCTACTTCCTATGAAGATTTGATTTGTATAGCAAGTGGCATAGCCAACACATCCCCCATCCCCTCTAAAAGGAAAATCAAATTTCAAGAGAAAAAAAAAGAAAGAAACGCAAGTCCCAGAAAATCCTTGCCACGAAAAGACATAATGTAAGTGCTCTACCACTTCATAGAGATGACACTATGTAACAACAACTGCATTTGACTTACTCAGCAATTATACACTTAATATGCACCACCTGAACTCAATTTAGTCCTAAAGAATAATCATAACAAGCAGCATTATATTTAACTTAACAGATTTTTGAAGCACTATCTAACTCTAATCTATCATCCAAGAATTGACATCATTTACAATATCTCAAAATTCATCACAACAGTAAAGATAATTCTCTCCTGAGCATTTTATATCAGACTAAAAAGCTAAAAATTTGCTTATGAGCTGCAATCATACAGGATCAATAAGTAAATCCTAATCCAATCAGATCTACTTATCACTACAACCTTTAATCTATAACGAGATTATGATAACCATGCTGCTATCTGAACCCAACTAATTCAGAGAAATTTGATTGGAGGTTAAATCATCAAACATCAAGTACCACACCAGCATTTGGAATAACATTACCAGATACTTTTGGATAAGGGAAGTTTGTTTGAACTTATCTTGTCATCAAATTCACATTCTCTCCACTAAAACTTTGCTCAATTTCAATTAAACCATTTTACTCCTTATCAAGCAGGAATGGAGCTAGTCAATGAAAAAGTAATAATGTGATTCCATTCCTCAAACCTTATCATGGGTGATTTTCTATGTCAAAAACAGAGAATTTACCATCTTAGAATGTTGTCTTTGTGCAGCAAGTTGAAAACAAGTAAAAAGGTAGAGAATGAAAGCTATACATGTCTCTTCTCGATTGTTCATAGGTTCATTGCGTAGTGCATCTTCTCTATACCTAAACCAACTTTGTCCATTAAAGCTCTTGTCAATATATGCTCGGTCAATTATTCTCCACGCCTCCAGAAAGAGGAGATTCTCTTCAGACAGGGCACCTTGAAGAGTGGGAAAAAAAATCACACAACAAATGAAAACCAGATGAAGACAAACTCACAACAAAAACCAAAGCTTTATGCAACTAGGTGACGAAGACAAAATTAGATTATAAAAATTCTAATACAAATTCATGATCTTGTTATCTGTTGAAATTCGATTATAGGTGTATTACAGATCAAACTCACTCACATGCTGTCTCGCTGGAAGTCAAAGAAACTGACATGACCAACATCACTCCAGCAACCAACCGCACAAAAAGAACAGAAGCATGTTGTCTTAAGTTTACTGAGCAATCCTTCAGTCTTGTAAGACTGTTACATTTCCTCCTTTTGGCAAGGAAACTCCAACTTGATGGAAACAAGCTACACCGAGGAAAACTGATGTTGCTTAACCGTGACACCACCCCAAGTGAAAATTCATTTCCAAAACCCCTACTTGTGAAACCAACATCTTTCTTCTTCTTATGTGTCAATGAAAACCTGGATTCTATAACCCTTAAAGAAAAGCATGTCCACTGTGGCACCTGCATACAGAACAGATACAACTGAGTGAATACCCATTACTGAAATCAAATATTCATGCCATTCTCATTGACCACCTATCTTTAGATTAGTTGATTTTAAAAAAATAAAAATAAAGGGCATCGTTCAAAAGTTTTCCTTTTTTCTCTTGGGAACCAAACAGAATGTGGGGGTGAAACAGGAAAATGGACTTTGATAAAATGGCGAAACTGACGAGAATGTAAAGGAAAGACGTGAAAAATGAAAGGGGAACCTGAGGAACGGAGATGGATGAGATTGGGGTGCTGTGACAGCAATGAAGGGAAAAAGAAGCATTCACAGAGCTCGCTACAACCTCCATGGCAGAGACAAGGCAGCCCCACACCGTGGCCTTTTTTCTCTTTTACATTATCGTTTATTTTTTAAAAAAATAAAATAAATAAATACAATTAAAAACATCAACAAAGTAGAATTCCTTTTCCGTCTACATCCAAATAAAGGAAATTGACTATGGATTATTGAAGCAACATTATTTTGGTTTTGATAACGTGAGCCCTAATTAGGTGCGTGGATAAGGTTTTCAAAGATGGAATGTTTTTGCTTTTTAACCCTTGTTTGGTTTAAATTTAAAGAGTGAAATAGGGGAGAGAGAAATAGGAAAGAGAGATGAGGAAGAGAGAAACAGTAGAGAAATAAAGTAGAAATAGAGGTTGTTTGGTATTAGAGAAATATGAAAGAGATAAAAGAGAAATTATTTTTTATAGTTGTTTGATTGTGGAGAAATAAGAGGGAGAGAAATGTGTAAAAAGATGAAAAGACTAAACTACCCTTACAAATAACAATTAATTTTTATTAACACCAAATCGATTTCACTAAAAACTAAATCGATTAAGGACACAAATAACAATTAATTTTCATTAACACCAAATCGATTTCACTAAAAAAAATCGATTAAGGATGTTACCAAAAAAAAAAATCGATTAAGGATGAAAGATGCAGTGTAGAAGCAGTACTTGAACGACAGGCAACGAAGGACTTCAACAGTAGGCAAGGGCAATGTAGTAAATTAATAACTCCAGCTCAAACTCTCCCCCATTTCTCCGCTGTTTAGCAGAGAAAAAAACACACCTGGGACCCACACCAAAAATCCCTTCTATCTCTCTCTCTCTGCACGTTAACCAAACACGGTGGGTTCGAGATCTCTCCGCTATTTCACTCTGCGCTAATTCTCTCTTCAACATTCCTACTTTAACAAACAGAGCATAAGGGTTGATGTTATAAAAATAGTTTTTTTATCATATTAAAGTAATATATTAAATGCTCACTATTATAAATTAAAATATATTAAATATGTTTTTAGTCCCTCAAATATAGGTAATATTTGATTTTAGTGTATGTAATTTAAAAGGGTAAAATATGTTTTTAATCATGGTAAATGAACCGAGTTTTATTTTTAGTTTTCATAAATGTTTTTTTTTCTTTTACTTCCTCACAAATACATTTTTTTAAGTTAATCCTTGTCGTTAAACCTCTAATTAACTGTAACGGTTCTTCTCCTCCTATTCCCCCTCTTCTTTATTATGTTTCTTCTTTTCCTTCTTCTTCACCATTTTTTTTGTGAAAATAATAAATTTTGCTTCTAAACAAGAGCTTCCCATATAGATTTTTTTTTTAAAATGGGATCAAATTAAATCACATATGAAATCAGAGAAGGAAAATGAGGAGCAAATGGGGGAGGATGAGGAGAAGGAGGAGATGGAGTGACCGAAGAAGGAGCAAAAGGAGAAGAAGCAGCACATGTAGCGACAATGAGGTATTTAAAAAAAAAATCATTTGTAAGGATGTAAAAAAAGGAAATTCATTTACGAGAATTAAAAACAAAACCAAAATCGTTAGTCATTAACAGAATTTTAACGGAGATGGATGTATTTCAAAAAAATTGGATTTGTAAGGATGTAAAAGAAAAAAAAACATTTGCAATGACTAAAAATAAAACTCAGTTCATTTACAGTGACTAAAAACACATTTTACCCAATTTAAAATTGGTGGGTTTGATCCATGAAAATACCACTTTTAGTCATTATTGATACAAATCCGTAGCTAATTCGTAGCAAAATTGTGCAATAAGGACTTAATTGGTGTATTTTTAATGTTTGAAGGATCAAAACCATCAATTTTAAATTATTGAGACTAAAACCAAATCTTGAGTATATTTAAGGGGCTAAAAACACAATTAAAACTATATTGATTAAATACATTTTAAAAATGAGTGATATGTAATTTTTTTTAATTTGGTCATTATATTTTACAATAAATCTATTAATTTTTATTGTGTTATTACAACAACATATCACTAAAATAGATTTTAAAATAGTTCTATATGTATATATAAAGATAGAGATATTAAATTGAAATTTTTTTCGTATGAAGACTAAGTTATGAAAAAATAATGTAAGATGAAAATCATGTTTAAACAAATTATATGCATACATATTATTAAATGAATTTTTAGTAAATTCTTAATTCGGTATCTAAAAAGTTAGTGTGACACTAAATAGGTCGCTTAAAATCATCATTACAAATAAAAACTCCACGAAATTATTAAAACCTCATCTTGTTAGTACTTAGTCATTTACATATTGTGTGGTTGGAGAGCTTAGAGAGAAGAGGAAGGAATGAATTTTAAGAGGGTTGTTATGTTTGGTTCATTTTTTTAGGAGAGAAGGGAGAAAAGGGGGCTAAAGTCCCTTGAGATAGCATTTTCCTTCCCCTCTAAAAGTGGGGGGATTTAGAGGGGAGGGGAGTTTAAAATAAATCAATCAAAATTACTTAAATATCCATTCACTCATGTTAATAAAGTTGGATGTAATAAGAGTATAAAAGTAAATTAGTTTTATTTCCCCTTCTTTCCCCTTGTGAACCAGACAATAAAGGTCTCCTCTCTCCACTTATCATCCCCTCCTCTTACCACTCCTTCAAAAGCCCACAACCCTACCATTCCTTCAAAAGCTCACTACCCAAGATTGACATAACACAATAACCATTGATTTAGGATGTTAAATACAAACTAGATGCTTACTTGCCTAACATGTTAGATCCTACATGGCTAAAAGCGCAGACCCTCAAATGTAGTAGAACATATATTCTCTAATGGTTAGGATGTGAAACAAGAAACTCTAGAATGTGTAGTGTAACAATTTGATGCCAAATTTAAAAGGGAAAGACCATGGTAAGTGCCATAAATCACCAAACTTCAAATCCTCATAATCTTAGTCAGATACAATACCAATAAACCACACTCCCAATCAACTTCAAGAGAACATATTGTCTCTGAGTTCATGTGTGGGTTTGTGTTGTTGCTCTCAATATTAGTGGTTAAGCGCATCCAAGAGTCGAGAATAAAAAAAAGCATACTTATCGTGGAAGGAGTTCCAGATTGTATACTTTTCACACTAAAGAAAAACTATGATCGAGAGATTTTGGAGATATCCACGGTATATGAATAAGAACTTGACATGTCGGTACTAGGTGGGTGGATGAACCAAGCACGCCTAAAGCATATGAAAGAGATGGATAATTTGACAATAAGGCATTGGACAAGTTGAAAAGGAAAATAGTTGTATATGAAAATGAATTATTTCAGTTGAGGTTGGCTTACAGGATATTGGTTGTCATTATTGTGATTGTTTGTAATATAAGTAGTCGAGTAAGATAATTGATATAGTGTTGTTGGTGTTTTTTCCTATGGCTTTTATGAAAGTGTGTAGAAACTAAACATAGTGATGTGTAGTTGTTATGTCTTAGGCAATAAGCTCAGTAATTGTTTTGGCTACTTCTGTTAGTTTTGTACCTAGTCCAGGCCCAGTTATTGGTGCGCTGGTTTTCTAAGAATGTAGTCAAAATTGATTGTATTTTAGTTAGAGGCCCAGGCCCAGTTAGTAAGTTAAAATAGTTAATTGTTCTGCTGCCAGCTATTGACAGCTGTTGAAACAGAGTTCTGTTATCAGTGTAACAGATTGTAAAACTTCCTCTGGAAGCTATTCTCTCTATAAATAGAGAAGTTGTAACTAATTCTCGTTGAGATCAATAACAAAAAGAATATTCATAAATCTATTTTCCCTCCAATTCTCTCTCTCCTTTTTACTCCTTTTTCGGTTTTCAGTGGACTCTCTGAATTCTTTGATGGTATCAGAGATCTTCTAAGAGCTCTGGTACACACCTTCCTTCTGTAATGGCGCGTTCAAGATCTAGATCCAGATCTTCCGGCAATACTTCAGGCAGAAGTCCGTCGGAATCTTCTCCATCTCCTCCTCCAAAACACCGGAAAAGAAGAAGCAATCTAGTTATCTTCTCTCAGCCTATCTCAGCAAAGTTAGATGATAAGAATTTTCTAGTTTGAAAACTTCAAGTAGAATCTGCAATTATTGGCCATAAACTTCACAAGTTTGTAGTGAATCCTCAAATTCCTCCAAAGTTTCTTTAACAGAATGATGAAGAAGTTGGCAGAATCAACAAAGAATACAAGAAATGGGAGCAATAAGATAAATTACTTGTGTCATGGCTTCTATCTTCTTTGTCAGGGTCCTTTACTACTTGAGTAGTTGGATGTGTTCATTCTTGGCAGATTTGGGACAAAATACATACTTACTTTGACAAGATGACAAGAGCAAAAGTTAGGCAACCGAGACAAGAGCTCAAAAGTATTAAGAAAGGTACAGATTCTGTAGCAAATTACTTGCTAAAAATTAAGAATATAGTGGATGCTTTAGCATCAATTGGATCTCCTGTTACAAGTCAAGAATACTTAGATCTGATGTCGGAAGGTCTATCTGAAGATTTTGAGTCTTTTGTCACAAGTTTAGTTAGCAAACTCGAACCATATACTGTTGATGATGTTGAATCAATTCTTCTAACTCATGAAGCCAGACTTGAGCAGTTGAAGAAGGGTGTACCAGACTCTTTTTATGCAAACATAGCACACAAGAATCCTCCTGGTTTTATTTCTAATAATCAAAATCCTCAGTCACAACCTATTTAGTCCTTTGACAGCAATCTTGTGCAGTCAACAAATCCAGCCTTCTCGAATCAGTTTAATATTCCTCAACAGAATTTTTGTCCTCCTTTCAGAGGTAGAGGAGGAGGAGGCAGGTTTCGAGGCAGAGGAGGTAGATCGAATTATAGAGCTTATCTCTACTGTGTAATATGCAACAGATCTGGACATGATGGTCAAGTTTGCTATTGCAGGTTCAATTTTAATAATCCAGGGAATCATATTGCACATTATTCTGGAACAAATAATGCAAATTTTACTAGTCATTTTCCCCGTACATCTAACAGTCAGCATCATTTTGTTCCCGGTTCTAATTTTGGTGACCAAAATCAACCTGCACATCACTATGAACCTGGTGGAGTTAATTCTACTGTTGTTTCACCGTATATACCTGGAATTAATTCTGTTGCTGTTTCATCATATGTTCCTCAACCTGTTCATCACTACAACTCTTCTATTGTAAATGCTGGAAGTTCAACTCCAAGACCACAATTCTACACCCCTCCTCAAGCTCATTTTGGAACAACTGCAGATCCATGTTCAAATAATTGATGTGCTCACACTACTCATGTCTCTAGACCTCAACAACCTCCAAATCAAGACTGGTTCCCAGATTCAGGAGCTTCACATCATATCACTCCTCATTCACAGCTAGTGGATATCAGAGTCGATCTTGATGGAATGCACTCTATTTACATGGGTAATGGACAAGTTGTACCTATCAAATCTGTTGGCACAACACACTTCACCTCACCTCAACAATCACACACTAAATTAGTTCTTCAAAATCTCCTTCATGTTCCACATATCACACGTAACTTGATAAGTGTTAGTCAATTTGCAAGGGATAATTCTGTATACTTTGAATTTCATCCAACACATTGCTTTGTGAAATCACAGGAGACTAATGTCACTCTTCTTCAAGGCAGCTTAGGAACTGATGGTCTTTACAAGTTTTCCAACCTGCACTTGATGGCTGTAGCTTATAGGAATTCATCTCCTTGGCATAGTTCAACAAATAATGTAGTAGGATGTAACACAGTCAATAACAGTACAAGATCTCTAATTTCCTCTTACTCCTTATGGAATTTTAGACTTGGTCATGCCAATTCTTCTGTAGTTAAAAAGGTTTTAGAGTCCTGTAATATTTCCTCTGTAAATAAAAGTCTTGAAGACTTCTGTACAGCTTGTTGTCTTGGTAAAGTTCATAGATTACCAGCGAGTTCTTCAAACTCAATTTATAATTCACCACTTGATTTGCTATATATTGATTTGTGGGGACCAACACCTATGAATTCTCATGGTGGTTTTCGTTACTACATTACTTTTGTTGATGCACACACAAGGTACACATGGATTTATCTTCTGCACAATAAGTCAGAAGCACTGTCCACATTTTTACACTATAAGAAAGTGGTTGAAAATCAGTTTAGCCTAAAGATTAAAGCTGTTCAGTCAGATTGGGAAGGTGAATTTCCTCCGTTCACCAAAATATTACTAGATTTTGGCATTATTCATAGGTTAATTTGTCCACACACTCACCACCAGAATGACACTGTTGAACGAAAGCATCGCCACATTGTTGAACTCGGTTTAACCTTGCTTGCTCATGCATATATGTCTTTGACATTTTGGGATCATGCTTTCCTCACAACTGTATACTTAATTAACTGTTTACCATCAACTTCTCTGAATTTTGAAGTGCCTTACATCAAGCTTCACAAGGTCAAACCAGACTACAAATTTCTTAAGGTTTTTGGCTGTGCATGCTTTCAATTTTTAAGGTCTTACAATCAACACAAGTTTCAGTTTCGGTCCACAGAGTGCACATTTCTAGGCCATTCTCCAATGCACAAAGGATACAAATGCCTTTCTCCTGAAGGGAGAATTTATGGTCCACCGTAGATCATTTTTTGTAGACCATAGATTTAATAATATTTTATTTAATGGCTCAAATTTTAATAGTAACAAATTGGTAAATAATATAACTTATGAAAAATTCATACTTTCATCTTCTTAAATATTTCTATTTGCGGAGAGAGATCCGCATCCATGGAAGTGAGATAATGGAATAAAAAGAAATGGTGGACACAAGAAATCTTGAATGCTCCAAAATGTTTAAAGGCCATGTAGCTCTCCGACTCTCCCTCTAACCCTCCCCCTTCAATGCATAGAAATTCACAACTCTAGAATATAACGAAGGTTAATAGAGGGACAAGCAGCTGTGGGGAAGAGGGACAAGCCGCTGTGGGGAAGAATGACAACAGTATGCTCAAGAAAGATTTCCGGCGATGTTGGTAGAACTCATGAATTGCGGTGGCTTTAATGGATGGCTCCTCGACAGAGATAACGGGTTCCAGTTCATGACAGCGACAATGGAATGATTTTCAGGTGAGGAGCGACTTTCCCGTGGTGGCTTGAACGAGCTCCGGTGCGACACGCGTGGTCTAGTAGAACGACAAGCGTGAATGGTGAAGGAGGTAGGATGCACACAAGCAGAGCAGTTGGTGGCCGAATGAGATGAGGACGACGATGGGAAGAGGGTTTGACTGTGTGTGGACTTTGCTATGGTGGCTGAATAGTGGTCGATCTAGACTTCTGCTATGGATGATGAGATGGAGGTTGAGGTGTTGGAGAGATGATTCGGTGAAAGAATGAGAAGGGAGAGAGAAAGATTGATACAAGGATCGAAAATGAAAAAAAAATGGAGATTTCAATTTTTTTTATTGCAATAAAAATTATTGGGTCTACCAAAGACCAAAAGATGAAAAGTCTATCTTAAAATTGGGGGTAATTATAGGGTGGACCCTTTGAGATTGGGTCCACCATAGACCACTATTTTTTTACTATAAAGAGTAAATTTAATTTTATAATATGTATTAATAATTTTTTAATATTAAATTTATACTATTTATGGTAAAGGTTTATCGTAGACCCAGACTTAAAGGGTCCACCTTATAATGACCCTAAAATTGACAGAGATGAATGCTATTGATTTAAGAATAAATATATAAAATATTTTTTAATTTAAAATCACAATATTAATTATTATTACATAATTTAATAATATTTTTTCTGTGATTTATTCCCTAATCTTTGCATTCGCAATCGCAATCATTATTGCATCGGAGGGGTACGGAAATGTAGTTAACCTGCGGTTAATGAAACAGAATTAGATGCTGTACTCACTCACCGGAGAGAGAGAGACTGAGACTGTTTGGCGCAGGCAGGTGTTAGGATTATCGCGGAAACTGCAATCAGTGTTGTGGCTGTGTTCCTACTTCCTACAGTGTCCACAAACCACACACTAAAACGGTTGGAATAACAATATCCCATGCCATTGCTCTCCACAAGGGCTTTCCTCTCTACCATGTCCCATCCCGCCACTAAAACGCGCCTCAGGGGCGTCGTTTTCGACATGGACGGCACCCTAACCGTCCCCGTCATCGATTTCCCCGCCATGTACAGGGCCGTTCTCGGCGACGATGAGTATCGCCGAATCAAAGCCCAAAGCCCTTCAGGAATCGACATCTTAAACCACATCGAGCGTTGGCCTCCCCACCAACAGCGCCAAGCCTATGACACCATCGCCCATTTCGAACGCGAAGGTCTCCATCGTCTCCAAATCATGCCCGGTACATCTCCCCTTCTTGCAAGCCACGGAACTCACTCACTCTTTTCTTCTTCATAATTATACGCTGCTCTATTCTCATCTCCTGCAGGTGCTTCCGAGCTTTGTCGCCTTCTTGATTCCAAGAAAATAAGGTTCGTTAGCTTAACCACTCTCTCTTTCTCTGATCAAATGTGAATAAATAAATAAACTATATATCATATTTTATATATCCTATTGTTTTTTTTAGGAGGGGATTGATCACGCGCAATACGAAGTCAGCAGTTGATTTATTCCACGAACGCTTTGGGGTGAGTTTATCCACTGATGCATATTACTTTTTTTTTTTAAATTATTTCTAGGAGTGTTGGATTAAATTGATGTGAGGATGTTTGTTTATGCAATTAGGTTATCCATTTCCCCCCTCATTTTGTTGTGGTGTTATATCCTAAATCAAAGTCTGTGATAATGGAGAAGTTGCAGAGTTCTTTGACGCTTTGGATAAGATGGTAGAATGTTATGTTGCTTTTTAGGTATCTCAACTTTGAAAGAGGAAAACCTCGCTGATCCTCCTGCCGCCGCCGTGCTAGGGTTCCCTTGCAGGGTTTAGGTAGGTAGTGTTTCACTGCCGTTTCTTCGTGCTCGTACTGCTCTCGTGCTGCTCCCCTCCCCTTGTTTGGTGTTTTCTTATTCTGCAACAATGTCCCATGATAATCCCCCACAAGGAAATTCATCTACTCCCCCGACTTTTGTCATCTACGATGAAGAAGATGTGGTAGAAGGCATTGAACTCTGCTCCAAAAGTCTAATCGGCCAAATCATCACACAGAAACCTATCCACTTAAACAGTTTGCAGAATGCCCTTGGAGGAATTTGGTGCAACCCATTAGGCTTTCGGATGGAGGAGATTTTTCCTAAAACCTTCCAATTCTATTTTGATTCAGAAGAGGATACTACCCGGATTCTTAAAGGCAGCCCCTGGTTATTTCGAAACTCTTGGTTGATTCTGAAACGATGGTCCAGGGAGCATCCCATTGACAAGGTAGAATTTTCGAAGGTGGAGATCAAAGTTCAGTTATGGGGCTTACCCCCTCACTGCAGGACCTCCAAGATGGGTCGGAAAATTGGAGCCTGCCTGGGTAAAGTAGAGGAATCTGAAGTATTTGAGGGAAGGGATAAAATTACTTTTGTGAAGATTTTGGTGGAAATTGATTTACACAAACCCCTATTGCCTGGAATTCCTGTTGGGAGCCATAAGGATGGTATCTCTTGGGTAGACTTTAAATACGAGCGCCTCCCACAATTTTGCTATAAGTGTGGCCATGTCGGCCATGATGAGGACTATTGCAAAGCAACCAACTTCTCTAATCCCAATGATCTCAGTGTTGACAAAGAGTTGGGCCCTTGGATGCGTGCCTCTTATGTGGGGCGTAAAGTGATAGCAGGTCAAAGTCAGTCAAAGGGTGATTCCCGAGAAACGTCTACACAGAAGTCAAAGGAGAGTATGTCCCCTGACGTCATTGCTCTTTTGTCTGCCTTGAAGGTGACTTCTGACCCACCTCACAATCAGCCCCATACAGATTCCCCAATACGTGTTGAGCCAGTGATCCCCCTTGGGAATGATTCTACCGTCGTAGGGGGACAGGTGGATCCCACTCATGAAATCTCTATTGCTGCTCCCCAGAATATGACTCGGACCTCCCCTTCATGTGGTGACAAAAACGAAAATAATAAGGGGCATGAAAACAAAGAGAATGTGAGCTCTCCTCTTCACTGCATAACAAATATGCCACATACCTCTCCGCTACTGGTTACCAGAAAATGGAAGCGGTTAGAAAAGGAAATGTGTCCCAATCAGAGCACCAATCATCCCTCTCTCCGTGTGGAAATAATAAAAGAAAGCATAATGATGATCAAATGGAGTTGGATGTGTACCCTGCTCCCCCCAAGAAGAAAGTCTCCAATGCTAATGACTCATCGGCGGGCCTGGTTCTGCAGGCTTGCCGGAAACAATGAAAATGCTAGCCTGGAACTGTCGTGGGCTTGGGAACCCACGAACAGTTAGAGCTTTAAAAAAGCTCATCACATCAAAGTTTCCCATGGTGGTCTTCCTTCAAGAGACCCGCAAGAAAGACAGTGAGATGATGAAGATGAGATACACTGGGGGTCTCAATAATGTATATGCAGTGAGCTGTAGAGGAGAGGGTAGACAAAGGGGAGGTGGTCTCGCTCTATTATGGCGTGATGAAGCCCAGATTGAAATTTTCTCATCCTCTCTGAACCACATAGACTTTAAGATTTCAATTGATGGGGGTGCCACTCATTGGAGAACCTCGGGCATTTATGGCTTCCCTGAACAATCAAATAAACACTTGACATGTGAATTAATTGGTGAGCTGAGTAACCAACAACAGGGCGTTGAATGGCTATGCTTTGGAGACCTCAACCTTGTTGCCTGTGCAAATGAAAAACAAGGGGGTAACCCACCCTCTAGCCATCTAATGGAGCTGTTTCGAGCCTCTATTCAAGACTCAAGCCTACAGGACTTGGGATATAATGGTAGTATATTCACATGGAGCAACAGAATTGCGGGTCAGGGTCTAATTCAAGCGCGTCTGGATAGGGCGTTGGCATCTCATGCTTGGGCTGAAAAATTCCCTGATGCCAAGGTATTCCACCTAACTAGGCACCAATCTGATCACAATCCACTGCTTGTTGACTTAAATCCTAGCCGGCCCCAGAAGAGGAACTTGGAAAAAATGCTCAGATTTGAGGAAGTCTGGACTCAGGAAGATGAATTGGTAGACCATGTATCCCTGGCTTGGGCTAACCCATCAGCTGATTTGGCAGCCAAACTACAACATTGTTTATTCAGCTTGGACAAATGGGGGGATAGGAAATTTAGGGACATACCAAAGAAAATCAAAAAGTGCCAGGAAAAGATTACTAAGCTTTCTGCCAACCTTCATATCCCAGGCAATATTGAGGCTCTCAAACAAAAGGAACAACAACTTGATGAATTGTTAGAACTTAGAAGCAGAAGAAATTTTTTGGCACCAGAGAAGTAGAGTATTGTGGCTGAAATATGGGGACAGCAATTCCAAATTCTTCCAGCAAAAGGCTAGCCATAGAAGGGAGCGCAATTGGGTTGACTCAATCATAGATGACAGTGGCCAGTGTTTTACTGAAGAAGAACAGATTGCACATGTAATGTCTCAATTCTTTTCTAACTTATTTTCCACAAGTTCCCCCTCCAGAATTGAGGAAGCTGTTCGGGTTGTGCAGGGGCGTATTTCTCAACCCTTGTTTAACATTCTGTCTGCACCATTTACAGCAAAGGAAGTCCTCACTGCCCTGAAACATATGAAATCGTGGGCTGCCCCAGGCCCAGATGGAATTCCTGCATACTTCTATCAGAAATACTGGAGTTTGGTGGGACCACAGTGCATGCAAGTTATTCTGGAGATCCTCAACAATGGTCGTGATCCGGGTGAGTTTAATAAGACCCATATATGTATGATCCCTTAAATCAAAAAGCCAAAGCACACCAAAGATTATCGTCCCATATCTCTCTGCAATGTGATTCTAAAAATTGTGACAAAGACTATTGCGAATAGACTGAAAGTGGTGCTAGCTAATATTGTGGGGCCTAACCAAAGTGCTTTTGTACCGGGGCGGCTAATCACAGACAATGCTCTTATAGCCTTTGATATGTTCCACTACATGAGGAAGAGGAGAGCAGGTAGAATTGGGTATGTGGGACTCAAATTGGACATGGCCAAGGCATACGACAGAATTGAATGGAACTTTCTTGAGGCAACTCTCCTCTCTATGGGTTTCCCAACAACTTTGGTACAATTAATCATGAGATGTGTATCCTCTGTTTCATTTGCATTGCTCCTCAATGGCTTCCCCTGTGATAGCTTTATTCCTGAGAGGGGATTAAGACAAGGTGACCCCCTTTCCCCCTACCTATTTATTCTCTGTGCTGAAGTATTTTCTGGTCTCTTATTAAAAGCTTAGGTGGGTGCATCCCTTCATGGTATTAAAATTGCCCGCAATGCCCCAGAAATTTCCCACTTATTTTTTGCTGATGATAGCATAATTTTCTTCAGAAGCACCAATGAGGAAGTCCGCATCGTTCTCCACATATTAGAGTTATACCAAATGGCCTCTGGTCAACTTGTTAACTTGGACAAGTCCGAGTTGTCTTTTAGCCGAAATGTTACTCTTGACAGACAGATCATGCTCCAAAGCTGGATTCAAGTAAAGGCTGTTGGCAACCACTCAAAATACTTGGGTATCCCTACATTTGTAGGTAAATCTAAAACCCAAATATTTGACTTCGTCCGTGACAGGGTATGGAAAAAACTCAAAGGGTGGAAAGAACACTATTTGTCTACAGCTGGTAGAGAAATTCTAATTAAGGCGGTCGTACAATCCATTCCCACCTACATTATGGGATGTTTTCTTATCCCCATGAGCTTATGTGATGAAATTGAGAAGATGGTGAACAGATTTTGGTGGGGGAGCTCACAGGGAAAGAGGAAAATTCATTGGCTTTCTTGGAGTAGATTGTGTGATCCGAAGCAGTCAGGGGGAATGGGGTTCCGTAATTTTCATTCTTTTAATTTAGCATTGCTGGCTAAACAAGGGTGAAGATTGATTTCACAAAAAGACTCTCTCATGGCTCAGACTCTCAAAGCAAGATACTTCCCTCATGCTAACTTCCTTTAAGCCAAGTTGGGATTTTGCCCAAGTTACACGTGGAGAAGCATTCATAGCGCCCAATGGGTCCTGCAGGAGGGGTCATACTGGTCAGTAGGGAATGGTCTTAATATTGATATCTGGAGGGATAGTTGGCTCCCCCGCCAACATGGGCATCATATTTGGACACCAAACACTGGTCAGCTTGAATCTTCATCCGTTTCTGGTCTCCTGGATCATGAACTGCACTGTTGGAATGAAAATTTAGTTCGGGTATCTTTTGAAAATTTTGAAGCTGAGCAAATCCTTGCAATCCCAATTCCTCGCTATCCACGGGAGGATTTACTGTGCTGGGAATCGACCAGGAATGGTTTATACTCAGTTAAGTCTGGTTATCACTTCATTCAGCATCATACAGCTGATAATGCAAGCTCTTCTGGTGGTGTGGACATTGCGACTCAGAGATAGTGGAAGGCAATATGGAATTCGGAGACTATTCCGAGACACAAACATCTCCTATGGAGAATCAAGAAAGGTTGTCTCCCTGTGCGTGCAAATTTGGTCCGCAAAGGAATGACAATAAATCCAATCTGTCCTCGCTGCAATGGACAGGAAGAATCCATAGAACACGTTTTTATCAATTGCCCCTGGACCCAAGAATTTTGGCTGTCATCCCCATTGAGTCCGAACCATAATTTTCTGAACCATCACTCTGCTTCAGAGTGGCTAGATGCAGTGCTCACTTCACTGAGTACAGAGACAATTACTCTATTTGCAGCACTAATCTATGGCATATGGTATTCAAGGAATAAGCTGGTCTTTGACCAAATTGATACGCCCAACGCTGACATTCTCCAACAAGCTTCCAGACAGGCAACTCAATTTCGGGAGGCTCAAATCCGATCACATACCAATCCTGCTGAGCACCCAATTCCCTCTATCAAAAGGTGGATTCCCCCTGCTGAAGGTACTTATAAACTCAACTCAGATGTAGCCAAAATTAATGAGGAACAATGGGGTGCAGCTTCGGTTATTAGAGATCACACTGGTGAGGTCTTTGCGGCAGCAACTTGGCTCATCTCCACTGGACCAGATGCTAGCACAGCAGAAGCTTATGGGCTAAAATTGGGTCTCCAATTTGCAGCTGAAATGGGTTTCATGCACCTTGTTGCTGAGTCTGATTGCCTCCCACTCATATCTGCCATTAGACGTTTGTCAAGAGGAAATTCCATGTTTGAATTTCTAGCAGCTGATTGTTTTTCTTTCCAAAGTGAATTTATGTTATTATCCTTTTCTCATTCTGTTCGTAGTTGCAATGTAGTAGCTCACACTTCAGCTAAGTTTGCATGCTCTAACCCCCCATCTGTTTGGTTAGAAGAAACACCTACTTGTATTTTGCCTGTTGTGTCTCTGGACATTCTTCAGAGTTCACTTTCTTAATACAATATGTGTTTGACGTCAAAAAAAAAAAAGAACAAGAAAGGTTGGCGTGGTCTTATAATTATGGTTTACCAAAATAAAAAAATAATCCTTGTAGCAAAATGAAAAAGAGGTTGACATTGTGGCATCTGGACTACCGACTAATTTTATGTGGACATTATTCTAAAAGGTCTATCTGCTGTTTTTTTTCTTCGAATTCTTATAGAGGCAGAATAAAGTGAACATGCACATTTCACTTTCTCTTTCCCAATCTTCTTTTTCATATTCAATGGCTGATAGCATGGTTAAGGAAATTACTCTCTAACTCTTTGTTCTTCTTTTTAAGTGTTAAACTCTTTTGTTATTCATTATGTCTTATTGCTGCAGATTAAGTTTTCTCCAGCACTAAGCAGGGAATTCCGTCCTTATAAACCTGATCCAACTCCACTATTGCATATTTGTTCTCTTTGGGAAATTCAACCAAATGAAGTGATAATGGTCGGGGATAGCCTTAAAGATGATGTGAGTGGTTCTTTTCCTGATAATGTGAATATTCATGATTTATGACTACTGGCACACTGTTAGCATTGTTTTCTGTGCGTGCAATTTCAAGTGCATCAATTCTTACTACTAGTATCATCTTTGTATGGAAATAATGCTTGCGGTTTCGGATCTTATAGTTTCTCTTTTGACCTTTGATTACAAATAAATAATTTATAGAAACAATTGCAAAATCAAAAGCAGACTGCAGAACTGTAAATATTTTCATTACAAAATTCAGAAACGAGAGCAAAATGAGAAGATATTTCAAATTTTTTACTTAAGTTGGTTCTGCAATGCTGACTAGTAAACTTTGTAGTCTACACCAAAATTTCATCATCAGTCTGCGAACCATAGTGTGATTGCTTGTAACAGATGAATACTGTGACTCAGGCTGTTATTTTTTTTTTTTCCGGAGTTCAGTTCACTATGTGTAGTGGTATTTTCACATCACTTTATCTGTGTAAAAGTAGAGAATAGAACTGCTGAATTGCTTGAGGAAAAATACCTCACCAGCTGCATATTTATATACATGATTTACACTCACTAATAAAGGAAACATAGGAAATATAATCTGTACAAAATAAGGAAACATAGACCTATACAGAAATAAGGAAATACAGCTATACAAATCAACACTTAATGTAGTTTCCTAGTTTCCTTAAATACATTTATTCTATTCTAATTTCCCTAAATAGGAGATATTCTCTAACACTCCCCCTCAAGCTGGAGCATACAAATCATATGCACCAAGCTTGCCACAAAGAAATTGTATTCGAGGACCTCGAAGGGACTTTGTCAAAATATCTGCTAGTTGGTCATTAGAGTTAACAAACTCAATGACAACTTCCTTGGAAAGAACCTTTTCCCTGATAAAGTGACAGTCAATCTCTATATGCTTTGTTCTTTCATGAAAGACTGGGTTGGACGCAATGTGGAGTGCAGCTTGGTTATCACAATATAACTTCATCTCGTTGACGTTACCAAACTTCAACTCCCTAAGCAACTGTTTTACCCAGATGAGTTCACAAGTAACCAATGCCATAGCATGATATTCAGCCTCAGCACTTGATCGAGCAACAACTTGTTGTTTCTTATTCTTCCAAGATGAGATTTCCACCTACAAAGACACAATAACCTGAAGTGGAGCGTCTATCAATGGGAGAACCAGCCCAGTCTGCATCTGAATATTCGACAACATGAGTGTTTCCTTTGTCTTCATAAACCAACCCTTGACCAGGAGCATTTTTAATGTATCTCAGAATTCGAGTCACTGCATTCCGGTGATCAACACAAGGGGATTGCATGAACTGACTGCAAAAGAGATATCTGGTCTGGTTATAGTAAGATAGTTTAGTTTCCCAATTACCTTTCTATACCTGCCAGGATCTGGATAGAGCTCCCCCTGATCTGGTAACAACTTGCTATTTGGATCCATGGGGGTGTCAACAGGCTTACAATTTATCATTCCTGTTTCCTCCAATATATCTAAAGCATACTTCCTTTGTGAAACTGTAATACCACTTCTAGATTGAGCAACCTCCAAACCAAGAAAGTAATTTAGTTTACCCAAATCTTTGGTTTGAAAATGATCAAACAAATGCTTCTTTAACCGAGATATTCCCTCATGATCATCACCTGTAATGACTATATCATCCACATAAACCACGAGATAAATACACCTACCAACTGAATTATGTTGATAAAACACTGAATGATCAACTTCACTGCGAGTCATACCAAACCTTTGTACCACTGTGCTAAACTTCCCGAACCAAGCTCGGGGAGACTGTTTCAGACCATAAAGAGATCTCTTCAACTTACACACCAAGCCAGACTCCCCCTGAGCAACAAACCCAGGTGGTTGCTCCATATAGATTTCTTCTGCAAGGTCTCCATGAAGGAATGCATTCTTGATGTCAAGTTGAAGTAACGGCCAATGGCGAATGGCTGCCATGGCAAGAAGAAGGCGAACAGAAGCCATCTTAGCGACGGGAGAGAATGTGTCGCTATAATCAAGGCCATATGTTTGAGTGTATCCCTTAGCAACCAAGCGAGCTTTAAGACAATCAATACAACCATTCGAATCAACTTTCACAGCATATACCCATTTGCATCCTACAACTTTCTTCCCCGGAGGAAGGTGAACGAGATCCCATGTGCCACTATGCTCAAGAGCAGTCATTTCATCAATCATAGCTTGCCTCCATCCCGAATGAGAAAGTGCCTCACTGTCACTCTTAGGAATAGAAACAGAGGACAAAGAAGATACAAAGGCAAAATATGATGGTGATAAACGATGAAAACTGAGAAAGTTGTAGATGGGATGAGGATTTCGAGTGGAACGAGTACCTTTCCGAAGAGCAATGGGAGGACTTGATTGGGAGGACTTTGGCAGGGTCGTGATAGGAGAAGCCGTTGGAGGTGTACATGAATCACTAGGATCTTCTATTATGTCTTCTGTTGGTGGAAGAACTTGTTGTGTTCTTCGTCGATATGTTATGATAGGGTGCTGCGAAGTACCGGACTGAGTCTCTCCGGGCTGGATAGAACCAGGTGAGGAAACCTGCAAAGGAGACAGAGGTGGACCAAAATAGGGAACTGGTAATACATCAGAGATTGTATTAGACTCAACGGAAGAGGTGAAGTATGGTGTTTCTTCAAAGAACGTTACATCTGCAGAAATATACCAACGATGTGAGGAAGGACAATAACACCGATACCCTTTTTGTAGCCTGGAATAGCCGACAAAGACACATTTGATAGCACGAGGAGACAATTTGTCTGTACCTGGAGAGAGGTTATGAACAAAACAAGTACAACCAAACACACGAGGAGGGACAACATATAGAGACTTTGTAGGAAATAATAATTTGTGAGGTACTTGGTTATTAATAACAGAAGAAGGCATACGATTAATTAGATAACAAGCTGTTAAAACAGCATCCCCCCAAAAATGTAGAGGCATATTTGTATGTAATAACAAAGTTCTGGCAGTCTCAATAAGATGACGATTTTTTCTTTCAGCCACACCATTTTGTTGAGGTGTGTGGGGACATGTAGACTGATGTAGAATACCATGAGATGACATAAATGATGAAAATTCATGGGAAAAATATTCTTTGGCATTGTCACTCCTTAAGATCTTAATTGATTTTCCAAACTGATTTTGTATTTCAATATAGAATGACTTGAAGATAGAAAATAATTCAGACCGTTCTTTCATCAAAAACAACCCAGTAAACTTAGAAAAGTCATCTATAAAGGTGACAAAATACCTGAATCCTAATGAATTAGAGACACGACTTGGACCCCATATATCAGAATGAATATCAGCAAAAGGTTCTATTTGATTCTGAACCTGACTAGGAAAGGAAGAACGGGTATGTTTCCCGAGTTGACATGACTCACAATTTAGGGACTTCAATTTTGCAAGACATGGAACCATTAGTTGAAGTTTTTGCAGACTGGGATGACCTAGACGTTGATGAAGAAGGTGGGGAGACTCAGTAGCAGCACATACTGTTGGAGACGTGGTCTTCAAATAGTAGAGTCCTTGTGATTCATGTCCTACACCAATCGTCTTCCCCGTACCGCGATCCTGAATAATGAAAGAATCAGAATCAAAGGTGATTGAGCAATTAAGTGAATGAGTGAGTTGACTCAAGGAAATCAAATTAAAGGGACATCCAGGCATGAATAGGACAGATTTTAATGAGATAGATTCAGTGGGAGAAACATGACCAATGCCTTGGACTGGTACTTTAGAACCGTTAGCAAGAGTAATAGAGCGAGAAATCTCAAATAAAGGAGAAGAAAATAGTGACCGATTACCAGACACATGGTCGGAAGCACCAGAATCAATAACCCAAGATGTCGGATTATGATTGGTATGAGATATACAAACTGTAGGATTACCGGTATGAGCAATTGTAGTTGTGGCTGACTGATTTTGTTTGGCTGCCTTCCACTGCATATACTCCTGGATTTCAGCTTTGGACAAAAAAATAGGTTGCTTTCCTGTCACAACTTCAGAAAAGGATGTGGATAATGCCATTATAGCGACTGCGAAGAAGACCGACGGACTGAGATTTGGCTTTTGGGGTATTTGACCCCCAAAACGGACAGAGAAGGCCTGGACGAAGCTGACGGGACCGGCGGCGGAGCAAACGGAGGCCTGGAAGGCGGCGCGTGGCTTACACGCGCCGACAAGGACAGCGGACGGTGGCGGCGCGTGAGGGTGCGTGCGGAAGCGGATGGCGGCGCTGTTTTCGGGGATGAACAGATCGACACCTTCTGTGTCCGTTTCTGACGTTGCGGTTGCCGGACGGTGACTGCAGGTGGCCGGACGGTGACTGTAGGTGGCCGGACGGTGACTGCAGGTGGCCGGACGGTGCTGGACAGTGCTGGACGGTGGTCGGACTGTTGCTGGACGTCAGGACTGTGAGAGAGGGACAGGGACAGCGGACAGCGAACTAGGATTCTGACTTTTATCAGGCCCACAGGAAGTAAGCTCTTGATACCATGTAAAAGTAGAGAATAGAACTGCTGAATTGCTTGAGGAAAAATACCTCACCAGCTGCATATTTATATACATGATTTACACTCACTAATAAAGGAAACATAGGAAATATAATCTGTACAAAATAAGGAAACATAGACCTATACAGAAATAAGGAAATACAGCTATACAAATCAACACTTAATGTAGTTTCCTAGTTTCCTTAAATACATTTATTCTATTCTAATTTCCCTAAATAGGAGATATTCTCTAACAATCTGTATCAGTTTTATGCCACTTCAAATACCTGCTTTTGATTGGTCATAGAATGAGGAGGCTACTGCACAGATAAGTTTCCTGCACAGGGGCTAAACCCTGTATAACAAAGAAATGATGTTAAAAGTGATGTGCAAGTTCTTTTGAAAAAAGTGATGAGCAAATAACATTCCTTTTAAGTATAGCAAGTGATAAAATGAGTGTCATATAGTCTACACTATAACTTTTAGGGTAAATCACACATACCTCTATGGTTTAACCCATTTTCATTTTTCATAGATAAACTTCATGTTCTTACACATTAACCCCAAAACTATGGTAAAAAGTGTAACTTTGTATTTTCTGTCAAATATAATGGTGGCAATTTGCACATGAAAAGCAAAGTAGTGTTGTTGGTTTTATGAGAAGCACACCAAATGTGAGTGTTAAGGTTTCTTGTGTACAAACTTTCACGGTTAAATTTGACTAAAATACATCATTACACATTTTTACCATAGTTTAGTGGGAGTGAGTTGTGTGTTAGAAAATGAAACTTGTGTGTGTAAAAAGGAAATAGGTTAAACCAAAGAGGGGTAATTTATAATTTGCCCTAACTTTTATGTGTGCTATATTTCTCCTCATGGAACAGTGTACTCTGATAACTAGAAGCCATCAACAAATTGGTCCTATATAACAAGTAACAAAAAAAAAAAACTTTTCCTACTAGGTGGATGAGTTGGTCATGTATGTGTATGATGAAATATTTAACGAGTACTTCAACTTGCACTTGTACCTTTATTCTCAGACAACATTTTACACCATCTCTATCCCTGCTTCTAACATTGTTATTCTATATTTATATGACTTCCAAAATAGGTCAGGAACATTTTTTGGAACATTGACAAAAACGTCATTAATACAAAGTAATAAATAACTAGCAAAGTGACATTTCATTGAAGTATTTGGGTATGGCATAATTGTAAAGGTGTGTAACTAGCGGGCCTTTGATGTGGTTCCTTATTTCCAACCTAGCTCAAAGCAATCCCTTTCCATTTTATGTACATATTTTCCTAGTTAATTTATGGTACTCGGATGCATTTGTAATTGGATGGTATTGATGTTGCTTGTTTGACCATTTTACAGGTGGTTTGTGGAAGGCAAGCAGGAGCATTTACATGCTTGCTTGATCAAACAGGAAGATATGGTTCTCCCGAGTATGCTGATGTTGGTTTCAAACCTGATTTTAAGGTGACTTCTCTCGCAGAAGTTTTCTCAGTTCTGGAGTTGAATTTTGACTTGTCACCATGATGTCAAGTGTCTTTCACGTGAACCATTTATTTTGTGGTTTATGACAAGAAATCTGGAGGTGGCTTATTATATGTTGGGGTAGTTTTATCCTTTACCTCTTGTAAGATCGTGAAACAAAAAATCCTTGAAAATTTTAGGTTAGAGGATTTCATAGGTTGCATTTTTAATAATCACCTTGTAACTTGGGCAGTTAATGCTAGGTTCCATTGTCTAATTAGGGCATGGATGCCACAAAATAGCTGTTCTAAAATTAATTTCTGTTGTACTGTAGATGTTGTTGTTACCTCATTTTCTTGGACTTGTAGGTCCTGTTCCATATATTGTTACTTCAATTTCTTGGACTCGTCTGGGCGCGATATTATGTCTGATTTTGTGCGTATTAAGATTTCCAATACAGTCATCTCTAAAGAAATATGAGTTGTGGTAAAGATAAATTATTAAGTACACATGAAAAAGCAACATGAGTTCTTCCAAGCAGACATATTATTTATATAATGAATTAGCAGAATCTGAGTATTCTACCAAGTCTGCTGCTGAACATGATAGTAACTTTTGCAAAACATGTACAGTTCAAGTATAATTAATTAGCAGAATCTGTGTATTCTACCAAGTCTGCTGCTGAATATGGTAGTAACTTTGGAAAAACATGTACAGTTTGAAGTATATATTTGCGAAGGTAACTTACTGTTATAAATCATATTTAAATTTGTGCACTTAGGAAGATTTTTTTTTTGGGTTCAAATGCCATTGATTGAAAAATGCTTAACGACACTTACATAACTTGTAGGATGTTAAATAAAGAGTATTACAGCAGTGCACAACAGACTAAAACAGCAAAAACAAGCACACATATTCATAAATCTAAACCATTTAGTCATTCTAACATCCTAAAACACAACTATTACAAAACAATATGGAAGAGCCTTGGACATTTTTTTTCTTTTTTATTCCTTCCAGAGCAGTACAAGCGCAATATCAGATCAAAGCAAAAACATCCACAACATTGACAACAACTAAATTGGGTAAATCAGTGTTGCAAAATTGAGCTCTGGTTGTAGATGTGTATAAAGGCAACATATTTGGGTAAAATAGTGCTGCAAAAAATGCTAAAAGCGGCTTTAACAGACAATTAAATAGTAGAGGTGCTATAATAAAAGACATAATCTCAAGAAATGGGAAGGGGTAAAGGTTATAGAGGTGGTGGATGAAAAGGAGAAGGGAAAGCAACTAAAAGATATGGAGAATAAACTTTAAACATAATAAAAAAGAAAAGAGAATAATAAAAACTCTCACCATGGAGAGAGGAAAACCCATCTAGAATGGATAAAAAGTCTCACATAGAGGGAGAGGAGCCATGAAAGGGGTGGTGTTGTGCGGCGCTCGAATTCCTTACAAAAGAATTTCTGTAATGAAGGTGTTTTTTTAGTAGGTTGAATCCACTTAGGAAGAGTCTTAAGACCCTGTTTGACCTAAGTGTTGTTAGGCTTCTCTTTGCGCGTTTCAATCCAATCTTCCTTTGACAAGAGAAAGGCATGCAACATGTCCAACAAAAATTAATTCGTTGCATGTATCACACCTAAATAATTTGAAGTTCTAAAGTTTTCATATCCATTTATCTCTCTATTTCTCTCTTTCTTTCTCTGTATATTAGGCATGGCAATCAAATCCGAACCCACGGATACCGACTCGCCTCCGCCCCGACTTTGACGGGGGAAAACCCGCTTTGACCGGGTTTTAGTAAAACCCGAACCCGCCCCCACCTTTAACGGGGCGGGGGCGGGGGCGGGTTTGGGGGTGCAAAAACCCGCCCCGTTATAATAATTAAGTAATTTTAATTATACCAATAGTTAAATAATAAAGATAAATTTATGTAGTTTCCTTAAAATATAATATACTTCATAAGTTTCTTATTTTTTTAGGATTATTAATGTCTATATTTAAATATTATTTGAATTAGAATATATTAGATATATAAATTTATTTGAAAACATGTTTATAATTCATAAAAAATATAGAAAAAAATGAAAAATAAAGAATGTAAAATCCCCGCGGGTTTCCTCGAACCCGACGGAGACCCGCAGGGATGGGGTTGGATTTCATAATTTCACACCCGCTCTCTTTAAACCCGAACCGAACCCGCCCGACTTTTACGGGGGCGGGGACGGAGAGAGTAAAACCCGCCCCCGACCCGCCTCGTTGCCATGCCTACTGAACATTAATTATCACATTTGTAAGTTTCTTCTCTACATTTTACACTCTAAAAATGTGGTGTTAGTTTCATTTTCCATAATTTCCTATACTATCAATGTGAGACACCCCTTGTACTTCTTCTTTTTTCCATGATGCTTTTTTAGGTTCCTATATTGGATCCCCCTTCTCTTAAATGTATTTCATTGATACATGCTCCACATAAAAAAGCGTGTCATTGTGACGTTGTATGTGCAAACTAGGAGCTGGCTCCTAACTGGTGTATTTAGACAGTTAAAGCTGGGCATGATTAACATGGTGCATAGTATTAGTATGCATTAGGCATATTGAGCTGGACATCTACAAGTATTATTATGCTTAAACTACTCCTGGTTTGTAGTATTAGTAATATTACGAATAAACATGTAAGGAACCAGACTGACATCCAGTTATTGCATCCTGTTATACAAAAGCCTTCCTTCTCTATCTTTCCTTTCTATAGAGTTCAACATAGCATGGTACAAGATTATCCTGGATTCTTTAACATTCCATTTCCATTAACTCACAATAAGCTGAAAATAGACATCCACATTGTCGTATGTTAAATCAGCCATAGAAGCACTTCTTAGCAACACCAATTACCAAATAGCTTATTCTTGTCTACTTAACCAGAATCAGCAAAGCAGCTTGAAAAGATGTATCCACTTTTCTCAATGAATGGATAAAAAAAGAAAGGGGCAAAATGGCAAGTTGCTGAAGCGGAAATTCATCCTAAACCTACAATCATTTATTCTTCCTAAACTGCTCTTTCATCCTGTATTTATCTGAAAAGAATTATCATTCATCTCGATAGTAATGGCAAATTGTCCAAGACAAGATTCAAGCTAACAGCCATAATTGTAAACCATACTTATCAAAATCACCACAAGCTGGGGCTTTTCTACCGTTTTTCTCACTCAGATGATGATTATAGCATATCTGATTTGAATCTTGAATAATCACAAGGCAAGAAGTTTCAGAGTTGGCTGAGCTACATGGCTATTGGCTGGTCAGTTTTCAGTGTTTATTAGACACTTACAGATTTTCATCACATCAATTTCAGGAGATTTAAGTCAGAATATCAATATCAGCACAACCATCTGTCATTATTGATCCAAGGTCATGAAGCATTTCATAGATTAAACTAGAAGAAGGATGTGCTTTGTCAGCAACAGAAAAAGAATGAGTCTTATCACTGATAGTTATCCAACTGATACCTGGAACTTTTCTTAAACCTCTTTCTTTCATCATTGTTCTCACCTCAGTTACCACATCCCATCTTCTATAAGAAGCATATGTGTTTGAAAGCGAGATATAATTTGAAGGGTTTTCAGGTTCTAGCTCTAAAAGACACTGATAAGCCAGGTCTCTTGTCATTGTATTCCCATGCATTATAGAGGCAGTTAATAGGGATCCCCAAACACTTGGACCAGGATCTAGAGGCATTTCTTTGATGAACTCCAAGGCTTGATCAAGCTTACCCGATCGACCTAACATATCTACAACACAAGCAGAAATTTCAACAGTTGGTCTCATTCCATACTTTGTCAACAGTGAGTTATATATACTAATGCCTTCGTCTACCAATCCTGATTTGCTACAAGCAGAAAGAACGCCAACCACAGTGATCATGTCTGGTTGGATCCCTTGCTGAAGCATTTTGTAATATGTAATTATAGCTTCCTCTCCTCTCCCATGTAAGCCATATGCAGAGATCATTGAACTCCAAGTGATAGCATCTTTGAAGTAAGAACCATTGTCAAAGACTCGTCTTGCATATTCCAAACTCCCACATTTGGAATACATATCAATTAAGGCATTACATAGGGAAATATCATCATTTAACTCCATTTTAATAGAGAATGCATGTATTTGTTTCCCTCCTGTTAATCCAGCAAGCAAGCCACAAGCTGGAAGCACACTAACAAGTGATACTTTATTGGGCCGCATTCCATCCTTCATTTGCATCTCATGGAGAAGAACTAATGCATCCTCAGGTGCTCCATTCTGTACATAACCATTGATCATTGCCGTCCATACATAAATGTTTCTGCATTTCATTTGGTCAAATACTCTCCTGCTAAGAACAATTTTATTACACCTTGAATACATATCTATCAAAGAAGACCCCACATGAACATCCGAACCCATCTTCAAATCCAATCCATTCTTCACAAGATAACAGTGAATTTCCCTCCCATAATCACACTTCCCAGTATTACCACAACACACAGGCAATAGACTTGCAACCGTGAAAGCATCAGCCTTATACCCTTCATATTGCATTCTTCGAAAAAAGTTCCATAAATCATCACGGGAAGCAGAATCACAATTTCCCAATGCAGCACATCCAGAAATTATAACATTAAATGAACCCACATTCCTTTGAGGCATTTCATCGAACACCTTCATTGCATCAGAAAACTCTCCACACCTGCTATACATTGACATCACAGAATTGGCAACAACGATATCCGACACAAACCCAATCCTTATACTCATCCCATGAATCAATTTCCCAGAAACCAAGTCGTCAAGCTCACCACAAACTTTGGAAATTGTTGCAAGAGTGTAATCATCCGGCAACACACTGTTATCATGATTGCGACCCATTTGGCAGAACAACGAAAGGGCTTGGTGAAAGTAATGATTTTTTACATACCCATTAATCAGCGAGTTCCAGAGATAAACGTTCTTAGCCTCGATGGACTCAAAGACGAGCCTTGACATGGTTAACTCTCCACAGGTGGCGTATGCAGAGACGAGCCTGGTGCTGAGGAAAGCATTTTGCGCAAACCCATTTGCGAGGATTTGAGCATGACATTGTTGGGCAAGTTTCTGAACACCAAGGTCGATGCTGAGCTGAAGCAGATCAAGGAGATTGTGTGGTGTGAGGAAGAGAGTGGTAGAACTGTAATAACGAGAGGTTGTGAGGGCAAATGTCCTCCACAGAACCATAAGAACCACCAGTTGCGACGTTGCGTTGAGTTTGATTTTGGCGGGTACAGAACACCAAGAGTTTTAACTTGAAAGGAATCCTGAGTCAGGTTACATGGAGCGTGGAGAAGAGAAAATGGTCGTTTATTTATTGATAGAAAAAGATGGGTTAAAAATAGCTTTTAAAATAAATCATTGAATTTTTTTTTATTTCATCTTTATAAAACATTTTAGCTATTTTTTTGTTCATGATGTTGATGGTTAATTGTAAACCCTAAATGTGTCAGACGCTCATAATACTCACCAATACTTCAGAAACACTCTTGACACTTTATTTAAGAGCGTTAACCTCCTTAAACTCATTCAAAGAGTCAAAATTCATGCTCAACTTGAATAAAAATTCTTTATACATTACCTCATTTATATAACACAAACAAACTCTAAATGTGTTTAAGGAGGTTAACATTGTTGTATAATGTGTTATGGTACTATACATAGAATTACTAACTGTGATGGTCATTCGATACATTCACAATTAACAATAGAATCAACAACGATGACTAAAAAAATAACTTAAAAATTTTATAAGGATGAAATGAAAAAGAAAATTTTTCTGGGGATGAAAATCAAAATTCGAGTATTTTACAGGGAGGAAAAAGTTATTTTACCCAAAAGGATATTAGCATAAAAATATACAACTCATATAGGACAATTTTCTCTCTATTTCTTTCCATCAAATCACTCATCATATCTTACATTTTTCTCTCTTTGCTCTCTTTTCTCTCACATTGTTGTAAGTTGTAAGGTTGTACAATTTACATTTTTCTCTAGAAAACAAAGGAAACCCTTAAAAAAAGACATAAGTTAGGTCCCTTCACTTGTGGCCATTTTAAACTGACCTAATTGGTGACCGGAACGTTTGAAAGATTAAATGGATGACTATTTTAAACTTTTAACAATTTGGTAGCTAAAATCTTTGAGAAACTAACGGTGTTGATTACTAATAGAGAAGACTGAAAATTTTGAGCAACCTAATTGAAAACATGTAATAACATTTTTTTAAATATTTTGTTGTTTAATTATAAAAAAAATAATTTATTTTTTTTCATTTATTTTCATGTTTTATAGTTTTGTTCAGAAAACATGAAAATAACTTCCGTCCAACGTGTTTCGTAAAATGCGCATCACTCATGTCAATCATTAATTTCTAGAATCAATTCTACTCAACTGTAAATCAAACCAACACTAAGCCATGGCAAATTTGCTTATGTGTTAAAGTTGTGTTCCCGTTCTTCTTATTTGTGTGTGGTGGGTATTGGTTGATGTGATATGTGTTCATACGTATGAGGTGGAGATTTTTCGAAAAGGAACCCTTTGATTGTTGGGTTGGAAGTGTTTGGATCGTTCATCTATTCGATTTGGTACAAAGGTTGTGGTGTTCTGCAACTATTGCGCCATCATCACCATGGTGTTCTACAACTTTTGCGCACGCCAAACTCTCTTGCACTTATTATGTTCCCTACAATTAGAGTCCATGTTTTCCAAATTTACTGCTAAAAATATGCCAATCCCTATTGCCAATTGGATCTCATGCCTTGTCTTCATCAAATACGATATCAAATCAACCTTTACATCCAACTTTTTCCTACTTCCAATATGCTACTTCGTGTATATTAAGACATAAATTACTTGCAAACTATCCATGAGTGAAAAAAAATAAATGAATACTACAGTCAACGGACAATCCTACTAGCGCCAGAGATTAAATGGTAAATGCTTCACCCTATTCAAATAATAATATCCACAATAATAATGAATGAAACCTAACACCACTCAACCATGCGAACACTACCAACAACTTCCCTCTTTGAAGCCCATTCTCCTAACTGCAACAACAACCACCATTTCACTTCCACCGTCAGTTAATTAGATATTATTTGTTGGCCATATCTCGGCAAAATCTCATGAAGGCCAACAAAGAAATATTAAACTACCATTGTCCATAATGGCAAAACTAAAAAAACGCACATTACTTGTATATATTTTCATCACAATAGGTAGCAGGCAATCGATTTCAACTAGAGTTGTCAAAATGGGTTAGCCCGACCGAGTCGGGCCGCAAAAACATAGAGCTCAGTCATTTATTTTATAAGTTCGAGTAACTCTTGAATTTTTTAGTTCAGTCCAATAAAATTTGTTACACAAAAAAATATAAGGTTTGAGTCTTTATTTTAGGAGCCCAAATAATTATCAGGTTTTTTAACCCAGCTCACAAAAACTTGTTGCCTACATTGGGTCGGTAGCCGAATTACCATATCTAATCTTAACCACTAAATATTATAATAATAATAATAATAATAATAATAATAATAATAATAATAATAAATGTGTGGTTCTAACAAGGTATGATTTTGGTACACCAAGGTATGATTTTGGTACACAACTTGTCTATTAAAGTACCATAGATGCGACCTTTTTTATAATTAAAATTAAAAGTATTTTATAATTAAAACTAAAAAAATTACAAAATGAATGAAACAAAATGACCCCTGTTTTTAAAATTGCATAGAATTAAGTTAATATTAAGTTTGGTAAAATTAAGTTTGTGAGAATAAATTTAAATTGGGAACAACAATGTAAGAATAAATTTACAAAATAATTTTTATTTGGTTAGTAAAATAAAATTACTTTTGATGGACAAATACATTTTGTGGATCTTATACCCAAATATAATTATTCTCAACAAACAAATTTTACTTCTAACAAAAGTACATTTATCACATGGAGACTTATTTTTCCTCAATTAAACAAGTTAAATAAACATAATTATTTTTTCTCAAATTCATTTTGGAATTCTCCGTGTATATTTAATAAATTCATGTCACAAGAAAAAAGCTCTTATACACCACAACATCTAAGGTGCCTCAGAATAACTCTTTGTCTTAGCCGTTACTTCTCTCTTAGGCTACAACAATTCCTGCCACAAGTCTCCACGGAACTTACGTTGAACTTTCGAATACAAAATAGTGTCACGGTTAACAACAACACATTAGATAAGATGTAATCATGTTGATTTCATTTATTGAATATAATCATTTTTGTCTGAATCATCGCTGACGGTAACACTCTTAATTTTATCAAATAAATAATTGTGGAAAAATTTAAATTTTTTAAAATAGTTCATAATATAATTCCAAAATAAAATTATAAATGTAACGACCTGATTGACAGTGACATGACAACACACTAAGCAACGCGGAAGTTCTACTCTAATTCAATTAAAAACATCATAAACATACAAGAGAAATCATAAATAAAGTCTCAAACTGAATAAAAATATACTAAGGTCAACTATGTGCCCTGTGACATTGTGAACTATTAAATCCCTAGAGGTAAAACAAACGTTCAACAAAAACAACTCAAAAAGATCCTAAGCTGATCCATGCTACAACTCCAAAAAAAAATTGCTCCTAAGCATCAAGCATCAGCCACGTGCTTCATACTCCTCAACAGTCTCTTTGCTCCCGTGTCAAGAAACACGATCATTGCAGTCACACACCAACAAATAAGGGTAAGCTCTTTTAATAAAATAAATATATAAATATATATAAAAACCACATATCTTTCAAGCCAGATTAATGACATTATATCTTCCATAACAACGACAATAGTCCAACAAATATGACATTCATCTTATATACCTATTTTAATTTATCTAAAATAACACAATCATATCCCTTAACATGACCTAACAACACCGTCATTTGGGGAGTCCACACCTAACCTTGTGACATTCGTAAGTGGTCGTGGGTAGTGGCTGACTATGTGGGATTCACCCGCCCACTTATCCTCAAGGCCCAACAACACTGGCTAAGGCCCCACTAGGCAGCCTTCGCTGACGTGCCTGCTCATAAAAAACTTTCAACTTATGCAAAATGGATGCATGTATTGATATGTTCGACATACAACTTTACAATGAATTCACACTAATTACATAATCTAGAGATCCAACAACCTCTCATCAACATCATTCAACATCAACAAAGTTAGTGCCAACAATATCGCATTATAAAAATCAATACTTATCAAGCTGAGTAAAAATCCCAAAAATGACAAAAAAAAAATTATTTTCCATAATTCATAAAAAAATTAATAACATGTATATTTGTATACTTTCCATTATAGAAACAATAATATTTTATAAGAATATTTAGAGGTTTTACGGTTAAAGTATGAGCTTCCCTTACTTGGCAATTTTTTGTTCACCAAACCCTACTTCAGAGAGCTCCCAATTCCAATTATGAGAAATAAGAGGCCTTAGGGTTACTCTCTTATCCCTCTCTAATATAGAGTTTAGAGAGAGTATTTCTAATAATGTTATTGGTAAACAAATCTTTTATTTAAAAAAATCATTTATATTTTTTACTTTTTATTTATATTTAAAATCTATCTATCTATAAAACATAAAACTTGGAACTTCTACTTTTACCATCTTCCTTATATTTAGTTTTATTTATTAACGTAAGGAGAATTTTTCATTACTAGGAGTTATTACCCATTTTTGCGGATCATTATGCATTTTGTATGTACAAATATGAAAAACTCACATGATTTTTGTTGGCAAAGACGCAAAGGTTATGTAGATAGTGCTTAATTTTGTCTAGTTAGTTGTTAGGAAAAAAAATAAAAAAATTAATATTTGTTTATTCATTTTTACTCCATGGATATAATCTGATGATCTTCATAGAGATACTAAATCCTCTTACACTGAGTTAGGTTGAGATGAGTAGAACCCAAAAAAAAAATGCTAGTGAATTATATTAACTTAATCTTGTAAACTTATTTTTATATAAAATCAAGATATTATCAAATAAATTGTATCAAACTTTATAGAGAGAATAAAAAAAATAAAACACATTTATAAAAAATAGATTTAATAGATATATATTTGATAATATAAAAAAATTTACACTGTTATCCAATTATTTATGTTATTACGTCATTTAATCATCATGACATGGTGACAACCCATTTATTATTAAATAAACTATAAATGATTGATATTCATTAAATCCTTAAAATTACCTTTTGAAATCTGAACATAAAAAATTTACTTTTAAAATTATATTCTCAAACATAAGTTAATTGTTTAAATATTAATTCTTTCATAATTATTTCTTAACATCAAGAAAATTAATCTAATCTAAACCATACAAATAAAAAGAAAACTTTTTTCTTCATGACGCTTTTGGGTATCATCTCCCCCTCTTTAGTTTTAAATTCTGAAACTATCATATGATAGTATAGATACTAGCAGAAAATCAGAATATATAGCTGATACTTCTACACATATTTAGGGTATAATCTACATGTAAAAAGATGGTTTGTCAAATAAAAAATGATATATGTGTGATTTAAAGAATCCAATTCTATCTTTAGTTTAAGTCTAATCCCAATTCCCAAATTTATTCATTCGAAAGAAATGAAAAAAAGAATGATAAAAAGAGCACTTGTATTATGTGTTGCTTAAATAGACAAAAAGAATATGATGACAAAGATGTCATGAAGAACTCTCCATATTGAGTTGTACCATAATCTATGCTTAAAAGGGGATTTCTTTTTGCAATAATGGCATGCTTTGGCTTATGTACATAGCTTTCCCATCCAAATGACGCAAAGGGTATTTTGGTTCCTTTGCTTTATGGAATTTTCTGTTTTATTTTGAAGCTTCTACTTCCACTTTGGTTTCAAACAATTGCAAGAGGAAAAACAAACAACTGAGAAACAATATTCAGATTATATAGAAGGAAGTCTAGTTTATCATCATTTTCCTATGTCTTTCACTTTCCTTATTTTGCTAGATGCATGCCAGAAAGTTGTCAATACTTCTTCTTGTATTAAAAAAGCAGAGAAATCTTAAAGTGAAAGAGCAAAGTTGAGACACTTCATTAAGGGGTTACACAATAACTAACTAGCCTTCAGAATATCACTATCCTAAGTCCACACTTTATGCAACAATTAATCTTAACTCTAAGCTCAGCTCCCTTGATTTTGGAGCCTTATCAAGCCGTGACTCAAATTTATAGTACTACTATTCTTCTTTAACAGAATTTGAGGCTAAAACAAAACTTTAACAGAAGGGAACATCTAAATTGTGCAGACTGGCTTTGTTTGTAGCAGTAACTGCATTGAATTGCAAAGAACATCATCATCATCCAAGTTCCACAGTCCATCCCACAAAATTTCTTCATTTGAGGAGGACTCTGGTGCAGAGACATTACCATTGAGCATAAAGTAGCTCAACTGTTCTGGTGTGTTTGGGTACATGCTGACCAATCCTTGTGTCTCTTGAGATATAGAAGGAACTATATAATCATCTTCCTCAAGCAAGTTTATGATCCCTTTCATGTCCAAGTTGAATTGCAATTGTTGTTGCTGCTGCTGAACTTGCTGCTGCATCAAATTCTGTTGTTGCTGTCTAAATTGCTGCTTCCTGAAAGAACGAATTTTAGCCTTTTCAGCAGCATCAGAAGGGGTTTTTGCCTTTTTCTTGAAATGGGTCCTCCAATAATTCTTTATCTCATTGTCAGTTCTTCCTGGTAAGCTTCTTGCAATTGTTGACCACCTGAAATGTTTTTGATCCATGAGTCAAAGCCTTAACATAAAGGCCCTTAAAGCTCTCCAAATAGAGGAAACATATATACATGCATGTTCAAGGGATTAGGATTTGGGAATTCAAGTTTTTTTACCTGTTTCCCCACCTAGCATGCAGCTCTTGAATTATGCTTTCTTCTTGTGGTGTTATCTGACCCTTCTTAAGGTCTGGTCTCAGATAATTCACCCATCTCAATCTGCAACTCTTCCCATTTCTTTTGAGCCCTGTCATAAGAAGACATGATCAATCATTTGGCCAAAAGAAGCCTGAAGGGTGAGACTCAGGAGTTAAGAATCATGAAAAACATGGTTAGTAAAAGCCAAATAAGGAACTTTTGGTACAAGGGTAGCCAATTTACTGAGTAGAATTTGGAATCAATTTTCCTTGTTATGTTGCTATAATTGTGCTGTGCTGTCACATCTAAAGTCAATTGATATTTGAGCTAATGTGTAAAACTATGTCAGGGAATTAAGAAGCAAAAGAAAAGAGTCTATAAAGTATAAGTTTGGTTGGTACCTGTAAGCCTAGCAACAGAGTTCCATCTTCCTTCACCATGCAACTTGACATACTCATTGAGTAACCTGTCCTCCTCAGCAGTCCAAGGTCCCTTCCTCCATCCATCTTCTTCTGCTACACCCCATCCCATGTTTCCTGCCATAACTCCCCAATACATAAAACAAAAAGGCTTCTAAGTTGGCTCTTAGGTGAAGTTTGTTTTCAAAATTCTATGGTCCTGATTGCCATAGATTTTCAGTATTTGCTGTATATTTATACCTGCAGTGCCTCAACTTGATTCTTTCAGTCAACCAATCGTCATTTTCTTATAATCCCTATCCGTTTCACTGTTTAAGGCAAGGTTAACCTTGTGTGACACACACAAATAAGTGAGTGTTTAAATTAATTTATTTAGTGTAAGATCACATGTATCTTCCATCGAAGTTAATGTTATTCGAGCGGGTAGAATTCAAATTAATTTATTTAGAAGTAAAAAATGTTTTTTTTTTCTCAAGAAAAGTAAACTAATTAAATATGTAGTAAGAGTATTGTTAGTTGCGTGAGCTTTTAAATTATTCCGTTGCGATCCTTGAAATTACATACTTATAGCTTTTTTTTTTTTAGCTAATGCAGACGCAAAATTGCAGTCACGATACTGTAATTACTAAGTACATGTTGTGGACCGGAATTTAAAATCACTTGGGTAAAAACATATACAAGGAGTGATATTATTGGCATTGATAAATGAAAAGAAAAAATATTAATAAATATTATTTTGAATTATGTAAAATAATGACTTAATTATATTTTTTTTTGTTTCTCTACTTATATATTGGTATGAATTTTATCCTTGATTCTTTTGGATGTTACAATCAAGTCCTTTTGTAGTTTTATCCAATTTTAATAGAATTTGTTGATCATAAAATACATATGCATATATTAATAAGGTGATATTAGATTTTATAATTACACGAAGCATTTAAATGCTTTAGTAATACTTATCAGACGTACATATCAATTATGTATTATTTATGTAAGACAATTCTGTTCGAGCTGGTATAGAACATCTATGGACGATAAAACTCTCCCTCCAAGTATTTAATATAGTTGCATACTCGGGACTCAAACTCGAGACAATTGATTAACCTAGAACAACCCCTTAATTACTGATTCACGTGCTCAATGGTGGATACATACCAATTGAAAAATTAGTAACTAGTACTCCCTCCGGTCCTATTTATAAGAACCTTTTAACTACTTCACACGAATTAAGGAAGTTGGTTAATTTAGTTGATTACAATAAATTTGTCTTGAATGTGTAGCATATTTCCTAAATTTATTGAGATCCATTATCTTTCTCTTCCTATTTAACTACCCAATTGTGTCACACTCTCTCTACTAATTAATTACTCACCTACCTCCACTAATGGAGTATTTTTGTCAAAGAATAATTAATGTATGAGACAATCTGAAAAAGGTTCTTATAAAAAGGACTAAGACTCACCTTAAAAAAGTTCTTATAAATAAGACCGGAGGGAATAATAAACACTAATGACAACGGACTTTATTACTATATGTAGATGCATTTAGTCAACAAAGTCAATAAAAAATAAATTAAAGATTAATAGAGAGATTTGATTATAAGAATTAGAATTGTGCAATTAAAAGAAAAGAACAGGTAAGGTGAGGGGTTCGAGGCAATTGATCATATGCGTATTTTAACTATAAGGTTAGAGATTCGAATTCTGAAATTATCACTTTTGGGAGGGTTTTATTTAACTACCACCTCTAGTGTGAGGGTTAAATGCCGATGGGAATTTCTGGTTAAAAGACAAAAAAAAGTAAAGAGACTAAAATTACACAAATATGAACATAGAGGGACAAAAATATATAATTAAGAGAATAATTATTACGTGCAATTAAAATTAAAGTTATTAAATAAATAAAAAAATAAAAACTCAAAGGACACTAAAGAAAGCATGCTTATTTATCAACTATAACTTTACCAAATCACCCTTGCCCTCTATTATTTACATCAGGTTGATAACGCCTTACCCTTTGATGAGCCCCACCTGTGAGCTAAATCTACTTCCTTACCGACCAAATCTTGAACCAATGACGGAATTGGAAGACTCCAATTAGTCCATCATGGAATGATAACACAAGGGCATATTAGAAATTTCAATAATGTGTTAAGTTATTAGGTGACATGTTAACTGAGGGTCAAATTGAACAGAGTAAGATTATATTTGTTTGATGCCAAACTGAGAAAAGAAAAGGGGTAAGAGCATTATCAAAGAAAAGGGAAAGAGACACCTTCTTGTGTCGACACGTGTAATTGGGCTTTATGTATCCGGACATAAAATTACTAGTTAAGAAGCATAATATAAGGGATGAAACATAAAATAATAAGGGTGGTGTGCTTTTTCAAAACTGAAAATTACAAGGTCCCCAATGGGCATTCCACAAGTGTTGGATTGCTTGCTTACTTAGGGGATCAATACAAATAATGTCTATGAAGTTTAATTAAAATAGAATAAGATTGGATGCCATTTTGGGTATTGGGTGAATTTAATATTATGGTTATGATGGGGTGGACGTCATGTTTGAGGACAGGTGGTGCCTTGTAAATTTATTTATGGAAAGATGGTGCTAGGTGGACTGCTAGAAGCATGAAACCTTCCATTTTTTTTTTTGTTCTTGGAAAAATATCTATTATGTTTTAGTAATAAACAATTAAACACATTTTTAAGGAAAAGAGTGTTAATTAAATTCGAGCATGATTATCCTCAATATACGAGGATACATATAGTTAATATAAAATAAACATAATTTTCAAATATTTTTAAATTTTAATTTTTTATATTTTATTTTTTTATTTCTCTCTTTATTTTAATTATATCACATATTATATCTCTCATTTATTTGTTTTTTTTCATCTCTCTCCTCATAAAATGTATACAACTTTAAAAAGTGTACAAATATTATTATCCTTTAACAAAATCAATGTACTATTATTCACTGGGTCTTTGGTTATAATCAATTTTTAATATCCACTTCTATATTATATAAATTTCTAGTTTTGATCCTATTTATAAAACCCCCCTTAACTTAAACACACATATTAAGTAAACATATATCAAAGCTTTCTTTTTTAAAATCTCATTTAACATTTAAATTTACCCATATTTAAAATTAAATTATTTAATTCCCCATATTAACAAAATCTTAAAAACTATAAAAGTTCATTAATTGGGAAATGTAAAGATGAAAAAAAACTAGTAAACACTTCTTAAAATTAGTAAAATGTTTTAAAGGACCAAAATAAAATTCTCAAAATGATATTATATAAAGGACCAAAGGTAGTATAATACTAACTAGAGGAGGAGAGTGGTATTAGAGATATAATCATTCATGTATCATCCACTCAACAACTTAAATTTTTAGGATAGTTAATTCCTGATATGGTAGCCTCTATGACCAAGTCCAAGGGGTCAAGAGTTCAATCCTTACTGTCTCGTTATTTAAAATAAAAAAGAGCTTAATTTTAACACAAGATAGACGAACCTATGTATTATCCACGCTTCAGGTCCAAATGACTCTTACATGACAGACCATATTATAAATATAACCATCCATGTATCCTTTGCTTAAGCTTTTCGGATAACAGTTGGTTCTTAACGAGTGTAACCCTTTCAATTAACTTATTTTTTTTATATTAATTCTCACACTTCTCTCATTTGAGTGTGATTTTCGCTCATAACTACTGAATAGATTATTCTCTTTTTAGCTCATCTCTTTAATATCCCAATTTAATAATATTTAATAATTTTTATATGACAAATTCCTTATCTTTTGGATATTTTTATTTAAATTTTAAAATATATCATTTTTTATATTTGATTTTATGATTTGTTTGAAAAATAATAATAAAATAAAAAATATTTATCAAGTGTATTGCACGTGTGGTCAGAACACACTTGAAATAATCTTCAAATAATTTAAAAGGTAACTTTTATAGATTTTATGTATAGAAAAATCTTTTTTGTATTTAATTAAAATTATAAAATTATTTTTATTTTCTCTCGTGGTTTGTAAGAAATTAGTAATTTTTTTTGGTAGTGAAGAAATTAGTAATTTGATAATGATACTTCTAACGTGTTACGTACTAATTGATCATAAAATGTTAAAAATATAAGTCAAGCCAAATTTGAGTGACAGGCTATTTTTATGTGTTTATAATAATTATATATAAATAATTTAAATAAATTTTACACAAACATTTAATTTTTTTGTTAAAAAAAAGATATATTAATTATAAGTATAAGGAGTACTCTAACCCATGATATAAAATTCAGCACCACAACTTTACAAAACCAAACATAAATAACCAACCAAAGCCACATAAAGACACCAGCCACTATGTAGATAGCTAAACAACCAAATAGCCTAAATTGAGCTTGCCACCAGTAGCAAAATAAGTAATTCACCAAGAGACAACAAGCAAAGTAATTCACCAATTATCGGACGGCAGTGTAGATAAAGATTTTGTGCACCAAAAACCAGCAAACACCAACATATATAGGAACTAGAACCAAAACTAGCTCACGCCAACCTACTTAATTGAGCAGTGGAAATATTAAAAACCAGTAAGATGCCGTAGACATAACCAAAACTCAGTATCAGTAAATATTCAAGCAAGCTAATGGATAATAGACCAAAGAGCAAAAGGATACTGAAAAGATAAATCCTTGGCCCTCAGTCATTTCCAAGATCTCAACTTAATTAAGTCCAACACATTCTCAGAATCCATAATTTTTACTGAAAAAACTGCCTCATTCCTAACAAGTCATATTGACCATAATGTTACCTAGAAGACCATCGCAGCCGGTTTAATGCATTACAATTTGACATCCCCACAAATTTTTCAAAATTTGCCAACCCACTGTTATGTTGGACAGAAGAGAAACTGAACCATTATAGACACAACATCCAAATTTTGAAAGCATAAAAACATTCAAAAAAGAGATGGGATGTAGATTCCACACATATACTGCACCATACACAAGATGCTATAGAAGGTGGAAACCTTACGTTTAATTAGGTTATGTTTTGTTGGATTTCTATTTAGAAGAGCCTTCCAAACAAAACCTGAAACCTTGGAAGGTAGCAACTTGGACCACAAAAATATGTACATATGAAACTCAACATATATTGATCGGTTAATGATGAGTTGATAGGCAGACTTAACAGAATAAACTCTTTCCGAATCATGTTTCCAAACCCAAACATCATTTTGCTCCTCATTAGGCTCACATTTTTCAATTCCACAAGCAGGGATCGCTGTTGATTTTGCTACACTGAAATAGATCCCTACGCCAACACCAATTCCATACCACACGCCCTTCATACCTTACACACATATCAGCTAAAGAAGCCGATTTGTTATTGGATATTGAGAAAAGTCGCACATACCGAATACTCAAAGCATCACTACCACTGTAACACCCTAAATTTCACAAGTCAGAATTTGATCCGTTGGAAACCAAATTTTGAACTTAGAATTTAGAATCCTTCATTTTAAATATCGACCTGTTCTATAATTATCACCAATTTCAACATATCCGGATAATTAATCAAACATTAGAAATTAAAATCTTTTAACTCATCAAGCTTAACTACCCAAAGGCTATGTAATAAAGTCCTTAATACAAATGAAGTCCAAAAGGATTAACTACAAGTCTTTAAACATAACTTTGATTTATATACATATATACAATACTCAAGTCATAACAAAAGAAATACATATATACACATATCCATGGTTCTAAATACAATAGTAATCCAAGTCTCTCGCATCCACAATGTCACTCCCGAGGCTGAGTACTCCGAGGGGGAGGAACCTGAACATCTAAAATATCCACATATCGCGTGGTGAGATAAAAATCTCAGTGAATAAAACTCAATGCATGAATGCATGGAACATTTATCCATGGCATCTATATCGATTAGAAATTAACATTCACTTCTATACACAATAATCCATATGCATCATGATACAATATATGCTTTGCCCAAAGGCTATGTACACAACACAGTCTAGAGTTAGACCCGAGCTCAAACTACAGGGGATATCTCCCCAGGGGACGAATCCCACTCTCCAATAATTTGACCGAAGTCCGTAATTGACCGAAGCCATCATTCTTTCGAAAATTTAATCGGTTAATCAAGTTAGATATTCGGAATTGATAAATATCGCAATCTCGTTAGTTTCGAAAATTTCAATAGTTCAAACCTTTCGAAACCAATGAGATTCGATGCTCAAACAACACCCATTTCGTATATTCATCAATTCCTATATCGAAATCAATTACCGATCCTTAGTTTTACCTTTCGGAACAATTCTAATCGAAGAGGACGAAGCGTTTCGACTTTTATCAAGAATCGATTCGTTCTAACCGATTAAAACCGTCACCAATTGTTCAAATATCATTCACAAACACAATCAATCATCAATATTCAAGATATAATCAGAGAAAGGGGGAGTGAGAAGTGGGGTGCATACAATGGAGACCAATCCCGAATCTACTCAAACAAGTGAGGATTACTCACCAATGTGTAGAAATCCAAGCAATTAAGAGAAGAGAAGATGATTCCTAGCTTTAATCCTTCGTTCCCGCTTCGTTTCGTCACTTTCTCTCTCTAGAATCCACACACTCTCTCTAGGTTAGGGTTTCTCTCCAAAATTCTGATTTTAAAACGTCCTGGGTATATATATATTCCGCTCAGTAATCGATTACCAACATATGGTAATCGATTACTCACAGGAAAATACACTTACGAACCTCTTCTGGGCACTTGGTAATCGATTACTACTCCTGGTAATCGATTACCAAGAACCCAGATTTCTGGTAATTGATTACTTGACCAATATAATCGATTACTGGAAATCAAACTCTCTGGTAATCGATTACTTAGCTCTTGTAATCGATTACTGAGATTCTAACTCTCTGGTAATCGATTACTTAACTCTTGGTAATCGATTACCAGGGACTTAAACTCCTAGATTTTGTTCTATTAAGATTCCAAACTTAAATGTTATCCCTTTCTACTTATTCCTCTTAATCCTTAATGAAACTTACAAGGTTTTTGACCTATTCAACTCACAAGTTATCTTAACCTAACATTTTGATGTTACAACCACACTAAACATCATCCCCAAAACATAGTATTTTCCCCATTTTTCCCACCACCTGACACATCCACTTGAAAACCAATCAGAAGAAACATGGCTACCATTCTCAATAGTCCAGATATCATGCCAGCACCTAGAACCCCTAGCTTTCATACCACTCAACCCACTAAGAGGCCTCTCCCCATAAATGGAAGTTAAAACCTTATGCCATAAACTATCTTTTTCCATAAGAAATCTCCATCTCCATTTACCTAATAAAGCTAGGTTGAAGGCACCCAAATCTCGTAACCCCAAATCCCCAAATCTCTTTTCTCTACATACCTCCTCCCATTTCGCCCGAGCTATTTATTTTTCTCTCCATTCCCACCCCACAAAAATGATTTAAACAAAAAGTATAATTTAGAAATAATACCTGTCGGAGTCTTGAAAATGAAAATATAATATATTATAATATTATGATATTGCTACACTATAATATTAAACTAATATTTTAGAAGTAATATTATGATATTGTAAAATGTAAAGTATGATAAATCATATGTGCAAAAACTCATTTACATTCTCAATATAATATATTATTAAACTCTAATATAAAACTAGAATCAGTTCACCTACAAATTAAACGCAATTTTAGTATTCAATAAATATCAAATTGTTATTCCTTTTATTGCTTAAGTATAGAGGTTTAAAAAGAAAATGACACATAAGATTTATTATAAAAAAATACATTTTCATGATTTCATCTCTTAACTTATTTAAATTTTTATTTGTAAATTATTTATTATAATTTATAATTAGAATTATAAATATTATTAGATATATAACTTTTAATTTTAATTAATTGAGTTATAGTTTCAATCGTTATTTTATGAATTTTGGTAGTCAATTTTAGTAGTTAATATAATATTTTTATTTTACCAATTTATATGAAAAAAGACACACTAATTAAAAAAGAACATATATATTCTATTTATTTATAATGTAAATGATTAGTATTGAGTTTGAGTATATATGTATTGAGTTTGACATGTCATTTTAGCTAGTTAAAAGTTGAAATTGGTAGTTGAAAAATATATCAAATAATTTCAACTCTTTTTGGTAACGTAATGTTTTTCAGTAACAATTAACATTTAGCATTTCAAGATTTAAGCTAGTAGATAAAAATACTTTTTACAGTTTTATCGTTAAAATTCTTCATAATTGTCAAATTTCAAATTTTAGTGTTGTAATTAATAATGATCTTATTTGGCTTTCATTTTACAATTATCAATTAATTTTATCAAATATTTTAAATTCAATCAACTAACTTATTAACTTTCATCTTTTAATTAGTTTTTCAAGTTTCAAGTATAATATTTCAGCTTTTTAGCTAGTTTATCCACCAGTATTACTAAACATACTCTTAAAGTTATTATTCATAGATATATGATTTTAGATATAAATATTTTTCTTAAATGCATTTATGAATAATACAAGTACTAACGGCACGTTTGGTTTACCGTTGAGTAGAATTGATTCTAGAAATGAATGGTTGAGATTGATAATGCACACTATACAAAGTACGTTGGACGGAAGTAATTTAAAATCAATTATGCAAATGGTTTTGTCCTGGTAGAATCTAAAACAAATTAACAGGCACTAAATCTACAATATATACCATATATAACCATTAGCATACCAATCTGAATTTTAAGTGACCTTATGTGAGTTGACTTGTTGACCCCACTTTTTTTCTTTAATCATTTTTTATAATTGGTAAATTAATATAGTAAATTTAACATTACATGTTGTTAGTATCAATTTTATGGTTAATATTTTATGTATATTACACTCTTTTAGTTTTTAATATTTATTAATTGTTACAATTGACACACTTTATTTTATTTTCATTATTATATATATTTTTATTATTTTATAGTATATATGACAACTTATTATATTTTATCCTATTAATAAAATTATAGAATAGTATAAAATATATTATATTACATCTATATTTTTGAAGTTTATATAATTTATGATTAAAAATTAATACATCCTCCATTTCTTTTTATCTGTTGTTTTAGGGTCTCAAATTTGTTTCTAAATAAGGGTCGTTTTCCGATACCAAAACAATAATAAATGTCATTTTTCCAATTTTACCTTTTTCTTAATCTAATTCTTTTTATTTTAAATATTTATTATAAAACTATATCATAAATTAATGTTTTACAAGTTCAAAGTCTTGATAATTGTATTCTTTGTTTTCAACAAAAAAAAATATGGTATAGTGGTAAAAATAATTTGAAAAATGAAATCAATTTATTGTAAAAAAGGAGATATTAAATCATTGATGAGAGAAAGAGAAAAATACATCTTTGAAAAAAAGGGTTAAAAAGATATAGTTATTGCATTCTTTAATCCTTATGCAAAAATCTTAAACGATAAATAAAAAGAAATGGAGGCAGTAAATTGTTATATGAGTTGATTAATTTTAGAAAAAAATTAATTTATTATATTTTTTAAAAAAGTAAGCGGCCAATATATGAGTCAACCTGATTGGTCTGTAGTCTACAAAAGACTGAAGTGGAGTAGCAAAATTTTAACCTATCACTAAGTTGGGTCGACAATCCAAATCCAACCTGAAATTTTACAGGGTCAGTTTGAATAGGCTAAACCAAGTGACACCCCCCTAGAAGACTCATATAGGTAACCTTCTTTGGATCATCTTATACTTGGTGTCTTTGGGAAAAAAATACACAGAAAAATAAAAGCCTGAACACCACTAAGACTAATAATAATGTTCCCATTTCTTTTAATTTAAACAATGACATATGAAAGTGTACATAATATCTACTAGATACTACCAGTAATATATATCCGTGTGTGGTACGGATTGATCATCATAAAATATTCATAATGAAGTAAAAGCCATAATATACTTGTACTACTAAAACACTTTGTTTAACAGCTAAGCATGTGTGTGCAGTTGAAGAAATTTTTAAAAGCTAAAGGTGAAAGGGTCACATGTGATTCCTTGAGTTTAACAATTATTCTTTCGAGTGTGTATAATGTTTGTTCTTTTTGGGTGTCTTTTCAACATAGATTAGGATCAATGTTTTGTGATTGTTGCGGGGACACTTACAATATTTAAATTGAACCATTTGTCTCTAGGGCTTAATTGTTTATTATGATATAGGCTATGTGTGCATGCTTTCTAGAATTCCATTGCTTAATGAGATTAACACTCACCCATTTAACTTTGAATTAAAAGTTATGATTCAGATCAGGTTTTTAGAAGATTGTGAATTCATCATCAACAGTCAAATCCACGGCAAAACCCACTTAATTTTTAATTAACTTATGTCCAGTTGCATCTCACTAAGTGCATGAAGCCAATAACTTGCCTAGCTAGCTTATTTGATGACATTATATTAAACGGGAGAGCATGATGTGACTCAAGTTCTTAATTTTATGATTGTGTCTAAATCTAAATACAAGATTTGCTTGAATGGAAAATTACAAACAGCAGGAGTATGGGAGTTGTGTAACTGTAAACTACGCGTTGATTCCATTGCTGGGGTATTTTATTTTTAGTTTTCAATATTTTTGAATATGTATATATATAAACGGTTAGATCAGTAAAATTCACATTCAAATTAAAACACTACAAGAAAATCGGTTTTTAGCGAAAAGTCATCACTACAGGGAAAAAATCACCACTTTTGTAATTAACGATGACCCACCAACCGTCCCATCAGTCGTCGCTAAAAGCTGTCCTCGTTGTAAATAGCCGACGCTAGTTCCATGGCCGTCACAACATATAGTGTCGGTCGGGCCGAAAAATTCTTTTTTTGCCAGACTTATCAATTGTGAGGATCGAACCCACAACCAACATGATACCAAGAAGGAGCATTATCGTTACGCTAAGTTTGTTTCTTGAAATATATAGTGCAAAATATTATATACAAAGTGAAAAAATAACAAGAAATTAGCGTCTGTCAGGCCAATACTAACTTTACATACGAAGGCCAACACTAAATTTTTTTTGCCTTTGCTAAATAAAAAAATTTATTTTACCACTACGGTTGGCTAGGCCGACGTAAGTTATCCTAAAAAATGCAAAAAAAATTGAATTTAACGATGGTGCCTTTTAGTGTCGGCCTGGCCGACACTACTAGCGAGGTGTCGTGGCCAACACTATCCATTCGTATCTAAATTGTTGATTTGTTGTAGTGAAATTTTCAATAATATAATACTTGGTATAACCAGACCGACACTACTAGCGACGGTGTCGTGGCCGACACTATCTATTCGTATCTAAATTGCTTATTTGTTGTAGTGAAATTTTCAATAATATATATAATACTTGGTATAACCTAAACTAGTGTGTAAACTGAATCATCTTCATATGTGTGTGTGTGTAGAGGAGGGTTCAAATTACACTGGTGTAAGTTACACCAAGTGTTACACCGCTAATAACTACAAATCGAATATGTTTTTTAGCAATCAAACCGTTGAATTATGATTATTCATCATCAAGATTATATGTGTCAAATTTCATAAAATTTGAACACTAATAACTTGATAATCAAACGGTTGGATCTTTCATATATTTCAAATGTATATATAACGTTAATCTTGAGACATCTCAATGACATATCAAATAATTTCGGATTAATGTAAAATTTTATATGCATGATCTATATGATAGTAACTTTCAATCTAACGGTGGATTATTTAATACAATGATCCATTAAAAAATTATTCAACGGTGTCACATTTGGTGTAACTTTCATTGGAGTAATTTGAACCCTCCTCATATGTGTAATATACATATAGAGTCAGGATCCATTGACACTAGGTGTCAAACTTTAAGAGTTACACCTCTTAATAATGTTTTGTAAAATGTGGATTTGACCAATCCAACCATTGAATCACATTATATTACCTTAATGACAATTTCAGGTAATTTGGACATTCGTAGGTATGTTATCTAATAGTGGACTTTTACTTATATTTTTAAAATATATTATATGTTAAATAAATTAGTTTGATAAAGTATCAATTAATTTTCATTTTTATGAAATTTTATAATTAAGTTTAATTGGTTTACTTTATAAGAACTTTCAATTCACCGGTTGAATTGGTCCGTCAAATTCACATTTTACAAAAAATTATTAAGAGGTATAACTTTTAAAGTTTAACTGATGTCAACGGATCCAGACTCATATATATATATATATATATATATATATATATTAAATTGCATATCATGCATATGGGAAACTTTTAACTATGCATTTCCTAAAATTTTCAAAGGCAGTGAGTTTGTATGGTTAGAAAATTTCACAGAAATAAAAATATATTATTTTCTTTTTTTCCATATATATATATATATATATTGACATGACTTATTTAATATGAGAGTGAGAAGTTACTTATCCATATTTACGAACACAAACATATATCCATCAATATATAAGTCGACCTTTGAAGTACGTGAAGGGAATCAAACATGTGGTCAGGTGCAGTGGAATAAATGGATTCTCTCTCTTGTTATGATCGTTAATGTGAAAACACAAATTAAGACATAAAAGGCATGAAACATAATGACGTACCTTTTAAGGATTGCGAAAGAGACAATAGCAGCCACGTCTCTAAAGGTGTCCACGTACGCCAACAGCCGAACTTGTAAACCCTCCTCAACTCTGCTAGTAGCGTTTAAAGAGGAAGAGCGATTACTCGTGTGTGTAGGGTAATGCATCTCATGTTGTATTTATATATAGAGTGGTGGCTAGGGTTTTACCATCACTCAATTATCCCTAACACATATAGGTCTGGCCCATTAGGTTATAATTCTAATCAAATTAGAATTATTATTATCTTTTTCTAGCAGCTTGTTGTGTGCGTGTGACCCAAGACTTTTAATATCTGGTTATGATATTTAAAATAAAACCCTTTTATATTTAATATCATAAATAGTGAGCGGTATCTAGCAATACATCACTACTACCCAAATATTGAGATTATCAACAACTTTGACGAATCCTATTTTATGATAATAATTTATACGATCTGTCCCTTTGTCCAAATATCTAATTGAACACAAGGGCATGAAATGTGTCAACCTTGTATAGTTCAATTTATGTTTTTCTTGATGCCCAAGTAGACTATACAGAAAATAAACATCTCGTGTTTATCCTCCTGAGCATGGCCATGCATTTTGTAGTCTAACTCTATCAAGAGGCATACAAATATAACTCATGTTACATAGGAGGGACAAATCCCATCTAGGTCACTCACATTCCACCACATAATTTATTATATGCCCAAAAACCAACTTTATGATCACATTTGTTACCGGCAACGTTTGATGATATTTAAAACATATAATTCCTTATGTAGGAGTCTTAGTGATTTCAGGTCAAAGAAGGACTTCATATAATATTTATAAATATAAGAAACGTTCAAGACACTTATGTAACAATCCATGCAGCGTTCTTAAGGTGGGTCGACCCAGTACACCATTACTCTTAATATGTACTTATGTGAGCACATGATATCTCATATCCATGATCCGTGAGATGTGATCATCAACGAACTCACATACTAGGCTAAACACATCTTTTGTCCTAAGAAGATGTTTGACCAGGGACTATTTTAAGAATAGTTCTTTATAAGATCTCACGATCAAGTCATCATCTACTTGATTTCTTATGAAGTTTAAGCTTACTATTCTAAGGACGTTTATTACATTCTAAAAAAATGAATTGCCTTTATAAAATAATATGATACAAGTGATGGATGTTCAAAATAAAACATATAAGTCTCTAGTGCATATTCTAATAGTAAGTATATTATTTTTCCCTCTTTGATCATCTATTGCTAAACCAGCCATTTGAGGCATATATACTATTTGTTATTTGAAGTTTGTTTCCTTAATTTTATATTGTTTCCAAGGAATTTTTTAATTTATTGATTATAAAACATTTGAAACTCTTAAAGATACAAATCTTAATTTGTAATTTGAATCAAATCCTCTTAATTAAGATTCTGATAAAATAAGTTGTGTATAAAGGACTTGAAACAAAGATTAAGTATAAGAAGATATAGTAAGGAATTTAAAATAAAGAGAACATGGAATAAAAAACAATAAAGGGAAATCAAATAACAATATAAGGAATTTAATTAAAATAAAGAGATAATGTGAAATAAAAAACAATAAAGGGAAATCAAATAACAATATGACCACCGAATGCGTGAACCACGTAAGTGGTTGTTTTAGCTTAACCAATATACTCGGAAAGATCAAAGTTTTGACGTTCATAGAGGTCCTATTCAACTCGAACCGTATATTGCCTTCCATATAGAGGATACATGGTATTGCAAAAAAAAAATTAATATAGACATTTAATTGTATGGTTGGAGTTAATTACATACTCTTGATCTCATAATGCCATTGTTCATTATTTATAAATATATATATATATATATATATATATATATATATATATGAGGAGGGTTCAACTTACACCATTGTAAGTTACACCAAGTCTTACACTGTCAAATAACTTTTTAACAGATCATCGTATTAAGTAATCTACCGTTGGATTGAAAGTTACTATCATACAGATCATACATATAAAATTTTACATTAATCTAAAATTATTTGATATGTCATTGAGATGTCTCAAAATTAACGTCATATATACATTTGAAATTTATGAAAAAGGACCATTTGATTATCGGTTTATTAGAATTCAAATTTTATGAAATTTTACACAGATGATCAAGATGATGAATAAACATAATACAACGGTTGGATTAATAAAAATCACATTCGATCTAGAGTTATTAGCAGTGTAAGACTTGGTGTAACTTTTGTAGAGGAGTGATTTTAGGATGCATCATATAATTTTAACTATAACTTAGCTACAACACTTTTGTAGCTAATACCATATAGTATATCATACATTATGATATATTTTTACTGTGAATTTATTTAATTTGGGGTATTTCTTTTTATTTATTTTTTGAAATATTTACATGAATGTTTGACTTGTCCTGCACATTTAAAAATATCCACAGGAAAATCAGAACAGCTGATTAGGTTATTAGTTTTGAGATATTTCATAGGAAATTTCACAAAACATCCAAAAAAACCATAAATTAAGTTTTGGCAAGAGGAGAGAGAAGTTTAGGACTTAATCGTGGTGATAATTAATAATTGAGAGTTTTTAGTTTTATTTCAAAAAAAATTTAATTAATTTTTTATAATTTAAAATAAAAATTTGAAAACTTTTTTTATGATTTTTAAAACAGAAATTTTGAGAAACATAAAAAAAAAATCAATTTTTGATTTTGAGTTTTAAAAATTTGTTATTACAAATTTTTAAAAACTGAAAATATGGAAGTAGACGCCGACAGTTTGGCAAGTTGTATTTTCAACAAAGAATAAAGGATTGAGTATTAAAACTGCCTCTTACAAAAAGGGCCTAATCGTATCGCTTTGTATCTGAAAAAGTGAACCTTTCCCTAGTTCTGGAGAGATATTGAAAAAAAAAAAAAAAAGAGTGTACGTAATACAAAAAGATGAGGATTTTGTAGCAAAGATTAATCACTACAGCTAATTGAGTGAGAAACTTTGACAGATTAGAAAAAGTGTACAGGTTTTTATAATATTGAGAATCAATACCATGAGTCTATAATATTTATTATACTCTTCATGCAAACTGTTTTGTTTAGTATTCGAATATGATAAACACAAAGTTTACAATTTTGGAATGATATTATGATCTCTAAGACCCTCACAGCAATCCGTCTAACTATAAGTAGCATTGTATGATTTTATTTAAAGCCTCTTGCACGTCCACTAGCAGCTTATGCATTAACAAACAAATTAACAATAAAGTATGGACCCTTTTTAGCAATAGCTTTGATATGTTTTACGAATATATATTTAATTAATTTAAGGAAAAGACAGTGAAGCTAAGATTTTAAAATCGAAGTTAATGTTGTTTCGCCATCTTCAATACTATTATATGGAAATTCTGCTTAAAAAGAGGAATTTAAAAACTTCTAAAGGATATATAAAGAAATCTTAAGCTAGCACCGCTAAATAAATGAAGGAACTAAAGGAGATCAGATCGAAAGTTAATTATTTTAATAATGAGGAAATATATGTTCCTCAATATTATTAATATTATACTAGCTAGGTTCAGCTTCAATCAGTGATTTTATTCCAATCTTTTTATTTAATGAACGCGTTTGATGCATGTGGTTTTCTTTTACTCGTCCCCTTGTTTCCTCAATATTGATGTGTCATCTGGAAATGAGATAGAATCTTGTTCTTGACCTTGATATCCTATCATACTTGGTGCTAATCAGAGGAGAAGCCAAGAATCAATTGCATTGGGGCCAATTAATAATACCCCTACCCTAATATATATAATTTTATTATTATATAAATTAAATATAAAATAACGATTTAAGATAAATAATTATATTATTTAAATTAATCATTTCACTATTTATTTTAATTTTTAATAAAATATTTATTATTAAAAAATATAAACTTATAATTACCTAACATTTTATTTTTATCTAGAAAATAAAAATATAATTTATATAATACAACTTATATAAATATGTCTTTTACTAAACAAATATAGTCTAAATCTCCTTCTATCTATTTGGGCTTTCATTATACAAATTTACCCAACACCACCTTAGTTCATATATTTTTAAAGCACCTCCGTTCATATTTATTTGTCCCATTATATGAAAAATATAGATAAAAAAATACAATAAATGTGTTGATTTAAATTAAATTCTTTGTTAAGGGTAAAAGTGAAAAATATAATTAATACTTTCTTGAACTTAGAAATGTGACAAATAAAAATAAAAAATTCTTCAAATTGGACACTTAAATAGGAACAAAAGTAGTAATATTAATATGTACGTGTGTGTGCATATATATAGTATAAAAATTTTAAAAAACAATTGAGGGCCCCCCCTCTGTCCCAATATAAATTTGTCCCTGGTGGTGATATGCTCGTGATGGCCGAGTAGCCAATATAGCCCTATCTATAGGGCATGGCATTGGGGGCGCATGCGCAGGCAGGTTAGGAGTAAGTTATGCTCTTCACATACTTGTTCCAATAAAGGTTAGGGCAAGTTTGAGGGTGGGTATAAGGAGGATAAATATAAAATTAAGTAAACGCCCAATTAGGTCTCTAAAGTTAGGTCCCTCAAAGATGATTGTCACCAGTTAGGTTCCTCAAAGATTAAAATGGTCACCATGTCAGTCTCTCAATTAGTCACAATTAGAAACGTCATTAATAGAAGCTGACGTGGAATATTTTTGTATGGCTTGGCCTATATATTAAGTGTTAAATAAGCATCTAGTTCAGCAGCCACATGGCAAATGACTTAAAATTAGGGTCTCTATCCGGTCCCTAATCTTGGGTGGGTATTCTTCCACAATTCAAACCTCAAATATCAAATCATAGAGTTGATGTCGCGATTATAGCCAACAATTATATAAGCATTGTGAAGAGAAGTTGCAAGTCGCGATTCACTAGTATTTCATCTTCAAGAAGACAATGTCTGTAAATTCATGAGGTTCCTATTTATGTTCTTCATCTTCATCTTCATCTTCATCTTCATCAAGGAATTGCAAAAAAAAAAAAGAGATTATGTTAGGGATGTGCTATTGTGAAAGGGAAGTCAGATTGTTTACTCTTCTCACACTGAAGAAAACCCTAATATAAGGTTTCTAACGCCCTCTCAGAGATGAGGAAGAATTAGTCTCCCTCGCCTTTGTAGTGTAATGTTTTTTTTTAATGAAATTGAAGTGTGAGGGCAAAAAACGTCATCAACATAATTTTTTTATTAGGTTGGTTGGTAAGGACGCTCTTTATATAATGAAACTTTCTTTTTAATTAGATAGTGTGATTAGAGTGCTTTCCACAAGAAAAATGCCCTAACTGTGTAATGAAACTTTTTTAACTGCTACTTGGTCAGGGAGCTTGTCACGTGTGAAGCGCCCTAAACGAGCTTCAAACCCACAATGTAAGATTAGTATTGTTTGTTGGAGTGCTTCTGTAAATGAGAATTTTTTAAAATATTAATAGAAAGGGATAGTAGCAAATCACACACAAAAATTTCTGCCCCAATTTTGTGTCTAATTTTGAATAAGAATTAATACAAGTACTTACATTATTGGTGAGGTTCTTTTTGGTTTATGAGTCTGTTTGGATGAAACTTCTGCAAAAGTACTTCTAGGTAAAAAAATAGAATAAGTCAAAGAGGTCAAATGCATTTAACTTCTCCATAAGTTAAAATTAGTCTTTGTAACTCACTCACTCCAAAAGCTCTCCCATTTAACTTATGGAGAAGTTAAATTCATTTGACCTCTTTGATTCATTCAATTTTTTTCTTTTAGAAGTTCTTCTGCAGAAGTGTACCTAAATTGGGTCTATGTATACTAACAAAAGGATCTTTGGCTTTTCTTAACTACAACTCATGTTCAAGTCCACCAAGGTAAGTAACAAAGGCACAAGGAACAAAACCATTGTTGTTACTTTATCCCATTTAAGTACTTCACAATGAATCACATGGTCACATATGGCCCATTGCTTCATAAAGTTAGCTAATTTGTTCAAAAGATTGAAACTTGAGTTTATTCTCCCTTCAAATTGTGTCCTCATCCCCAAGTTATATGTATGTCATTAAAGTTTGAACCTTCATATTAAGAGATTCAACTTTTTTTTGTTACATTAGGGTCTTCCAATGATGATAATGGGTGCCTTCAGATCAGGTCTGAGACGGAAATACCTATTTCATGAACATGTATGTGCTATATCCTGTTCACACTAGCAGATGCAAAGACATCACCTAACCTAATTTCAGTGTCATAGGTGTTCTTTTGATATATGGACTTTGGTCATGAATTCCTTTCTTGGAAATCTGTAAGAAGAAATATTTACTATTATCAAACCTAGATTATTCATAAATTATATATTATTCATGATTTGTATTAAGACCAACTTATAGTTGGATTCTTATTAATTTATGACAGCTAAAGTGTAATTAGTATTCATCTTTGGCTTGTATCTTTTATTTAATTATTTTAAATCTTTTTATCATTATGAGTAGAGTACTATATCTATATATATTTCACTTTTCACAACTTATGATCATATTGTCTTGAATATGAGCCTTCTATATTTCACTTTCTCTGGTTTATTGTGAGCCTTCAATGTGTCATCTTCAGTGATATTGAGACATTTTCTATTTTAGATTCTTTACTCGCACAGATAGTTGAATGTGGTGTTTGATACTGGCGGTGAGGACGACCCACGCGATGGTGATCTTAACACCGGAGTCTTTGATTTGCTTCTTCTCACATCGTTACACTCTGACCACTTCCAGAGTTGTCTTCAACCTTTGAAGTAACTTGAGGTCAAGCTTCTCTCAGATCAAGTTAACGACTTTAGGTGAAGCCATCTTGTCGAAAGCAACATTAAGGAAAACACCTCGGAAAGCTCCACCCACTACGGCTGCTACCATGATCACAAGAAAGACAAAGGGAATGAATAGCTTGCGTTGTTGATATATCAAGTGAACTAATAGGATGAGATATTAAGGATAAGGAAGGAAAGGCTAGAAATTGGGCGAATTTTACCGTGAAGTATATAGTTAGGTGGTATACCGTGTATCGAGATTTAGGGTAAAAATAGAACTTTTAAAATTTACATTGTGGTCCTAATTTTCACTCCATAATTGATAAAGAAAAAATGAGACAAATTTCTAACCAAATCATTGATATTAAAAGGGAAAATTTTCGTACCTGTTGTGTCAATTGGTGTTTCTGAATCAGCAATAGTATCGTATGCAACATCAAGAGGTGTTTGATCTTTTTTTGTTGACGGACAGTTTGTCAACTCCGCCATGAAATAAAAGGGATGGAAAAACGGGTTGGGCCCGACGGGTCAGCTCGCTTGGCCTACGCTAGGTAGGCGGCGTGGGATAAGCACCATCAACCAACGGCCCAAATAGCCCGCCTCTCTCAACTCGCCAACCTGGCGGGTCATTGACGGGTCAATGCGAGTTGGTTCTTTTTAAAGAAAAATTATAAATTCATAATTTAGATTTCAGAAAAGGGTGAAATAAAATTAGGGTAACTTGGCTAGCCTTATTCTTCTTTTTTCTCCTTTGCGCCGCACGACACAACAAAGTGAGCACAAGACACACGCAGAACGTCCCTCATTCGGAACTCCGTCAAGTCGCCGACCAGTGTGTCGTTTACTTTCTCCATCTCTGGCTTTGCAAGTTCGGCCCGTCACACCCGTCCTCGCACTGCTGCTTTACACGTTCGTTGTACCCCTATCGCCCCTGAGCACCCATCTCCGGTTGCCCTGTCCTCGCGCAGGTTCCCTATGCTCGCGCACCCACCACCATGCAGCAGCCATCTCCGAAGGCTTTTCAAGGTTCTTGTATAAGATTTAGCCTATTGGGGGACTCACTATGGTCAAACGAGCTCGTAAGAAAACAAAAACTGTCAAAACAAGGAACAAGAAGTTGATCAAAACAACTTCAGAGAGCCACATCTGCAGAATTGGAGTTTCAGGAGAAGATGCTCTTGCTTGAGTTGTTTGCCAATGACTACAAACGATTTGGTGGTATTAGGGGTATCAAAAGCTTGATAAGAAAATACTTTGAAGATATGAGAAAATATATTGGGAAATATGTCGTTGGGGTTGATGACACATTGAAGGCTCTGAAGATGTTTGTATGGGAAAATTTGGATATCCATAGGTATGTACTGAAAAACAGCACCATTGGTGAGATTGTTATAAAGCACTTGAACAAGGAACAAGAAACCGATCAACACAACTTCAGAGACTGAGCCACATCTACAAAATTGGAGGTTGAGGAGAAAATGCCCTTGCTTGAGTGAGTCTTCAATGTGTCATCTTCAGTACTTTTGAGACATTTTCTAATTTAGATTCTTTACTCACAGATAGTTGAATGTGGTGTTTGATACTGGCGGTGAGGACGACCCACGCGATGGTGCTCTTGACACTAGAGTCTTTGATTTGCTTCTTTTCACATCGTTACAGAGTTGTCTTCAATCTTTGAAGTAACTTGAGGTCAAGCTTCTCTCAGATCAAGTTGACGACTTTAGGTGAAGCCATCTTGTCGAAAACAACATTAAGGAAAACACCTCGGAAAGCTCCACCCACTACGGCTGCTACCATGATCACAAGAAAGACAAAGGGAAGGAATAGCTTGCGTACGTTTATATAATAAAATTATTAACTAATTTAATCAAATTTCTTAATTTTTAGGGTTAAATATATTTTTAGTCCCTGAAATATAGCCAAGATTTGGTTTTAGTCCCTAAAATTTAAAATTGATGATTTTGATCATTCAAAATTTGAAAATACATCAATTTATTACTTATTACACATTTTTACTATAATTTTTGCTACGAATTAGCTACAAATTTTTATCTATAAAAAGTAAAAAAGAATTTTTTTTACCGGTTTGAGGGACCAATAGTACACCAATTTTGAATTACAAAGACTAAAATCAAATTTTAATTATATTTCAAGAACTAAAAACATATTTAATTTTAATTTTTATGTATTTGTTAAAATTATCATATAATAACATCATATATAGTCTTTCTTATTATTAAGAGGTGATCACACGGTGATATTTCTCTCTTATAGGATACTTCATCCGTTTCAAAATAATAGTCTATTTAACAATTTTTTTTTCAAATTATGTGTCCATTACTTTTTCAATGTAAAATTAATTTTTTTACTTATTTTATCCTTAAATAATTATTACTACATGAAAAGAGATAAAATGAGTTGTTAATGAGTAATTGGACGAGAGAGAAGTTAGTGAATAAAATACAAGGTAATTAAGCAATACTTTATTAAACTGAGAATATTGATTACATTTTTAGTTAAACAATATACATTCTCTCCGTTCTTTTTATTTGTCGTTTAAGATTTTTACACAATAATTAATAAATGTAATAACTATGTCTTTTTAGCCCATTTTTTCCAAACATGTCCTTTATTCCTTTATTTTTCTCTCATAATTAATGCATTTAATATCTCTCTTTCTACAATGAAATGAATTCCTTTTTTAAACTTGTTTTACCTCAATACTATAAAATTTTTATTGGAAACATAAAGAATACATTTATCAAGACTTTGAACTTGTAGAATATTTATGATATAATTTTATATTAAATATTTTTTAAAAAATCAAATTAAGAAAGGGCTAAAATTGAAAAAATAACATTTATTATTGCATTGATATCTGGAAACAACACTTATTTAGAAACAAATTTGAGACTCTAAAACGACACATTAAAAGAAATGGAGGGAGCAATTGTTTACTTATATTCAAGTTCAGAAGGAATACTCTAGGTTTTTTTTTATAATAGAAAAAAATTGACACTGATCACTATTCACTAGCATAAAAGAAAAAAACTATTGAACGCGTGGGGGACAACCATGTCTTAAAAAAAGTAGCCGTAATATTTTACTCCCTCCATCCCATTTTACTTGACGTTTTAGCTAAAAAAAAAATTGTCTCAATATAATTGTCATTTTATAATATCAATACACTATTAAATGACTTTTTTCAATTCCACCCTTATCAATTACTCCCTCCGTTTCTTTTTATCTGTCGTTTAAGGTTTTTGCACATAGATTAAAGAATGCAATAACCTTGTGTTTGGATAAAGAAATTTAAAATTACTAGAATTCATGTGTTAAAATAGTAGAAGAAAGAATTTCAAATGACAAATAGGAGGTTTTATGACAAACAGGGGAATTTCAAATGACAAATATTGAGAGAGAATTTCAACATTTCTCTTTTATGTTCAAACTTTTTAGATTGTCATTGTCAGTTCCTTTCATTTTAACAATTCACTTAACATTGTCTATTATAATTTTGAGAATTCTAAAATTCTTCATCCAAACACAAGGTAAGTGTGTCTTTTTAGCTCCCTTGTTTACAAATATACAATTTCTCTCTCTCATTAAAGCATTTAAAATTCTCCACAATTTTTAGTCATATGCAATAAATTAAATACTCCACCATTTAATAAATCTGGAAGGGGTAAAGTTGGAAAATTAGCATTTATTATATTGTTGCCTTGATATGTGAAAAGACACTTATTTAGAAACAAATTTTATACTCTAAAACGACTATTAAAAAGAAACAGAGAGAGTAATTAATGTATATTTTTTGAATGATGTGTTTTTAATATGAGAGATAAGGGGTATAATAGGAAAGTAATTTATAATTTTTATAAAAATCAAAATATTAATGATATTTTTTTATTCTAATGTCTCAAATTTAAAAGTCAATTAAAATGGGACAGGAGAGAAATGATTTTTCTATTCATTAAATTCAAATATTAAATACCCCTTCATTTGAGGGGAAAGAAAAAATTGCTCATTAAGTTGCAGCACTCAAAAGTCAGAGGGACAAACTGAAATTGTTCAGTTCATTCAAGTGGCATACGTAATTTTAAGAATAAAATAATGAGTGTCCATTAAATTGCATTAATTTCAAAATACTAAAATCCAAAATAAATTTAATTAGTTAAAAAATATAATTAAATTATTTTGACAAAAAATATAAATAAATTAGTTTGCATATTACTCCCTAATCCCTCCCGTCTTATTTGTAAGACAATTCAGACAAAAACACATTTATTATAAGAAAAGTAATTAATGCGTTGATTTTCAAGAATTTACTTTATGAGATTACAAATTTACTCCTATTTAAAATTAAATTTCACTATCATGATAATTGTGTCACCTTAAAATCTTTAATAATCAACAAAGACAAATATGAGAAAAAACAATAAATACTTATAAAATTATGTACTTTATCTTATAGTAAATAAGAGCATGCAAAACTTGCAAACGTTGTCTTATAAATAGGATTGGAGAGAGTATTAATTATACATGTAAAAACGTAACACATGAGGTAGGGTTGCAGTTAACTTTGACTTTTACATTAAGTGTGAGAATTAATATGATATAATTAAATTAGTTTGACCGAAAAAAGATATAATTAAATTAGTAGTACTAATATGGGTTGGACCATATATTATAATAATAAAATAGATAAATTGGGCTATAGGTGGGTCATGGGGTGGGCACGCATATATATGCATGAAAATCTGGGTAGTGATTCGGCAACTGATCACTGACTCTGAAGATCGAAGCTATGGAGAAGTCTTTCTTCATGCTAGCTTTCTTGATTGTGCTTCTTCTTACTACAACTGCAGTAATTCATGGTAAGATCCTACTATTATACATGAATACAAATGTAATATATTAATTAATTTCTATGTAATTGAAACAAAATGCATTGCTAGCTAGCTATTAGTTAGTTTTTGACCAACTTTCAGGTTGCACTAAAGACTCGGATTGCACAGACTTTTGTAAACGCCATAGCTTTTGCCTTATAGACTATCACGGACGAGGAGTATGCTCCTGGCATGGCTGTCTTTGTGCCTGTGATCATGACAGATCGACTAGTTAGTTTTTGCGTATAATTGACACAAAATGCATTGCTAGATAGCTATATATTAGTTAGTTTTTAACCAACTTTAGTTTTGAAATTAAGTTTCAGGTTGCGCTAAAGACTCGGATTGCATAAATTTTTGCAAAATCCATCGCTGCCCTAAACACCAGCACGTACGCGCAGTATGCTACTGGAATGGCTGTTTTTGTACCTGTGATGATGACACAGATCGAAGCAAATTAAATCATGAAACTAAAATGTAATTCCATCGATTTGTAAGGGAGGTTTGTTCTATATATTCCCTTAATAAAAAGATATAATGGAAATTAAATGGAATAATTATTAATTATTGCCTCTGACTTCTTAATTTCATTTATGTTTAAATTTTGTACACATATTCTCCCTCTCCCCTTCCCCACATATTCAAAATCTCGGGTTTGTGCAAATTGATTTTGCTAGTTAATTAATTGGAGTATAATTAAATTTTCCAGTCATATAAAATTTTAACAATAATATAAAATATAAAATATGAAATACAATCAGGGCATTGCATAAATTAAGAATAAAATATATTTTTAATCCCGGTAAAATACTCGAATTTTGTTTTTTATCCCTAACAAATTTTTCTTTAGTTATGCATCGTCGCAATTTTTTTTTTTTGCAAAGGATCCCTCTAGTCTTCGCTAAAAATGAAAAATTTTCGCTACATTCTATGTATCAACGACCTAATGAACGTTGCTAATAGGCTCGTCATTAATGCACTAACGACAAGTAAAACAGGTCGTTGGTAAATCTGTCTACATCGACCGGTGTTGAAAAACCCGAACCGCACCGATCGATCGAACTGGTTGAACCGGAAACCAGAACTGTCATTGATCCGGTCATGTGATTGATTCGGATATGCATTAGACATGGGTGTGATGTAATTAACTCGGTGAACTGATGACGAGTCAAGCAAGCGCATGCATTCAAACTGGTCAACACGGGGCGCATCTACTGTCAACGTCTCAGAAGCTTTAAGTAACAAAATGAAACACGCTCCGCCACAGGTCCTGCAATTATCCTCATGTAAGCCAACCACTACGTAAGTTATCACATCTGGTAATACATATGCGTGAGTTTATATATATCTAATATATATTTTTGCTTTATTATTTAATGCAACCTTTTATTATATACAATAAAATGATTTAATATATATATAATACAAATTTAATTTACAATATATATTAATATTATTACATAAAATATTTTATATATTTATTTACCAAGAAATTATAAATCAGTGTTTGTATTAATTTAATTATTAAGCAGATTTTAAAAACATTGATTTATATGATTAATATTTTTATCTTTTAAATTTTGTATAAATCTCAAAAATTTAGTATATATAAATATACTAGTTTTAATATGCACCAGTTTAAACCGGTTCAACTAGTGACTCACTAGTCCGATCAGTGACCCATTGACCCAGTGTCTTGACTGAGTCGATCACCGGTCAAGAGTTTAATAACATTGACACCGACATCACGAATCATGTCCTCCAATCGGCCCTCCATGATTGAATGAGAATACTCTTCGGTTGGATAGTCGCATGACACATGAAGCAATTCACCATGCCATGTCCATGTTGTATAATTCTTCAGAAAACTAGCTCATTGATTTCTTTCTCATCGATTCTTCTTCCATTCAAACAATTTATGCATTGACACATAACCTTCCTCCATCGACACTACTAGCAACATTACGTCGCACAAATTGTAGAAATTCTTCCACTCCCCTCTCATACGTACTCATCAGTAATGCGTCGTGCACTAATCCAACTTTGATCCATATCTACTTTCTGTACGTTCGTGATGGACACTTCATTCTGTCAACATTATACATGTATATCTCACTTTTTTTTTCAAAGGTGGCCCATATCCCATGCATTTAAGAAGATTCACTTTTCCACGGTTCATTATTGTGTAAACTTTAATTATCATTTCTTAGATTTCACAAAATTTCGGCAGCATTTCGCATTGGTCTTCAGGTGGAACGAAATGAAATTGGTGAATCACAATCAAATATGCACCCGGAGAATAACACAAAATGCAATCAACCAAAATTTCATGAAATGTATGAAATGATAATTAAAATATATGTATTAATGGGCTATAAAGAAAAGTGATTAATCTTCCCAAATTGTCCAATCAAACAAGTGAAGACTCAATACATTGACTATCAATACTCCCTCCTTTTGTTATTATAAAAAAGATATTACAGGGACATTTTAAATTGGAGGTAGTACTTTCATCTCTATATTGAATCTCAAATGGAAATCTAAGGTTCACTCAATGCATCAAACTTGATATATAAATCCTAATTAACTAATCACAATATATCCCAAATCATAGCTATTACAATAATTATAATCACAATCCTAAATCACATTATAATTTAATAAATAAATCCAAATATGTATCACACTTTTAATCTACATATTATAATCCTGATTGCAATCCTAAGTCACATTTTAATTTGATAAATAAACCTTATTATGTATCATATTTTATATCTACATATTATAAACTAAATTGAAATATAAAAAGCATACTCATATAACACCTAAATTATAAAAATCATACTCATGCTCATATAACATTATTTTAATCAACATATTTAATCCTAAATTAGTGTATTTATTGTTTTGTAATTAACCTTAAATTAAATAAAAAAAACATACTCATATTACTTCCCATAATTCCTAAACAGTAAAACGTATAAAAAACTAAAAAAATTAATACATAGCAAATTAACCTCCAGGAGGAAGGGGATAAGAAGCAGAGGCGGAGGAAGAAGTAGCTTCAACGGAGGAAGAAACAGATATCTTATAAATAACTAAAAATAAAATTGTGTACTTTATATTATAAATAATAAAATTATGAAAAAGTTTTAAACTGTTTTATAAATAGGATTTATAAATAGGATGAGAGAGAGTATTATACCTATTAACGTAACACATGGTAGGGCTGCAGTTAACTTTGACTTTTACATTAAGTGTGAGAATTAACATGATATATTACTTTGAAAAAAAAAGATATAATTAAATTAGTAGTACTAATGAATGTTGGACCATATATAATAATAAAATAGATAAATTGGGCTATAGGTGGGTCATGGGATGGGCACGCATATATATACATGAAAACCTTGGTAGTGATTCGACAACTGATCACTGACTCTGAAGATCGAAGCTATGGAGAAGTCTTCCTTCATGCTAGCTTTCTTGATTGTGCTTCTTCTTACTACAACTGCAGTAGTTCATGGTAAGATCATATTATACATGAATACAAACTTATTCGTTGTAATATATTAATTAATTTCTGTGTAATTGAAACAAAATGCATTGCTATTAGTTAGTTTTTAACCAACTTTAGTTTTGAAATTAAGTTTCAGGTTGCACTGTAGACTCGGATTGCATAGCCTTTTGCAAACACCATGGCTTTTGCGCTAAACACCACCACGTACGCGCAGCATGCTACTTGCATGGTTGTCTTTGTGCCTGTGATCATGACACAGATCGAAGCAAATTAAATCATGAAACTAAAATGTAATTCCATCGATATGTGAGGGAGGTCTTACTAGCTAATTTCTTCTATATATTCCCTTAATAAAAAGATATAATGGAATAATTATTAATTATTGCCTCTGACTTCTTAATTTCATTTATATGTTTAAATATTTTGTACACATCCGTGCCTCTCTTTGATTCTCTCCCTCACCTTCCCCATTGATTCAAAATATTTGGTTTGTGCAAATTGATTTTGCCAGCTAAGTTAACCATTAATTTATTTCTTTCAATTGGAATATAATTAAATTTTCCAGTCATACAGAAGGCATTGCATAAATTAAAAAATGAATTAAATGGTAACAACCCACACAAAACCCACTATCTATATAAACGATACCCAAAGAGAGTAATCTGTGCTCACTATTCATTAATTATGTTGTCTTACCCGAAAATGAAAATCCACCTTAAGTGAAACTATTTAGTTCAAGTGAGTTACTCGTGATTATTTAATTTGAGAATAAAAATGTATATGCTCATGAAGTTGCATTAGCAAAGAGACAAATTTTGCAACTTCGATCTTAATTTGAGAAAAGAAATTGTCATGTCTATTTAATGGGGATGCTCTGTCTTTAATTTGAGAAAAAAAAGTCTATGTTCATTAACTTGTATATTACTCTCACAGGCAAGAGGAAAAGGAAGAATACAAACTCATGATGTCATGTGAGGGAAATGTAAAAAGAAGAATACAAACTCATGATGTCATGGTGAGGGAAGAGAAGTAATTGAAGCAATAATGAACTAAAAACACCTAAATATAATGGAAAAATGATTTTGCACGCTGTGTGAAAGGTGGAGGGATGAGAAAAATAAAAGGAAAAAAATATAAAAATGAAACAATAAATTATTCCACGACACATTATTACCAAAATGCACTTGGTAAAGAATTATTAAAAAAATCATTTTTTTTAATTTTATCTCTCTATAAAAAAAACTCTTAACAAAAAAATTATAGAACCTATCGACGAGTGTATTAATTAAGGAACTATTAAGAAATGAAAAAAAATTCTTATTGTAGAGTTTAATTCCTTCCTATGTTTCTTGTTATCTATCATTTTAGGGTCTTAAATTTATTTTTAAATAAGTATCATTTTCAGATATCAAGGCAATAATAAATGTCATTTTTTCAATTTTACCCTTTCTTAATATAATTCTTTTTTATTTTAAATATTTATTATAAAACTATATCATAAATGTTCTACAAGTTCAAAGTATTGATAAATGTATTTTTTATATTTCCAACAAAAAATTATGTTAAGAGGAAAAACAAATTTGAAAAAAAAAATGTTAAATGCATTAATGAGAGAAAGAAAAACATCATATTTGAGAAAAATGGGTTAAAAAGATATAGTTATTACATTTCTTAATCCTCATGTAAAAACCTTAAACGACATATAAAAAAGAAACAAATGTAGTAATATTTAATGTATAGGTAGGTAGTATAAAAAGTTACATTTTTATAAATACTTTTTCATTTGCTTTTATTAATTCTTTATTTTTTTGGATTGAAGGGAAGCCTATACATGGCAATATGCCTTGGGATTACAATACCAGCTAAATCATCCATAAGACAAATAGCAACCTGACTAGAAGGTAGGGGTGGGCAAACAGAACTGACCCGGACCGAAACCGACAAACCCGCAACCAAAAGACACAAAACGGTTGGTTATACCTGGGTCACGGGTCTACACGGGTAAAGAAAAGGGTTCAAATGGGTTAGAATGGTCGGTTTCGGTTCTAAAAAATTTGAATCACCTATAACCGAACCGACCGAACCAGCAATTGTGCAGTGTCTTTTTGGCTCCCTCAAATCCTACGCTCCAGAATTTTCCACCTCATCAATCCGTGTGTTGTGCTTTTTCCTCAGCCGTCCATTTTCAATCTGAGTCTCTCAAAAACCTCAATCTCCATTCTCTCAGAAATCTCAATCTCCTCTCTCATGAAAATCGCTCCTCCCTCTCTCTTGTCGTTCCTCCCTTTCACTCCCTTAACCTTCTTCTTCTTGCAGCTGCTCCCTTCTCCTCAAGCAACCACTCCCTTCTCCGACGACCGCTCATTCTCCCTGCATGTTCTTTAAGCGACGACGGCGTGTAGAAAGACGGAGGCCGCGACAGCAACGATATGGTGGTCACGATAGCTTGTTCCGTTCCTTCTCTGTCTGGTCTTCTCCCCCTCTCCACTACTAGCTCGTTCTGCTTTCGCACAGCACTGCAAGAGGTTCCAGTGAAGCCGCTGAACACGACGAGCTTCCTCACCACCGTAAGGCACACAACGAGCTTCTGTTGACGAGGCACAACACCGTCGTCTGAGCGGCTGTGAGAAGAAAAGCATCGCGAGCTGAGGCTTCAAATCAGTGACCGACGAGCAACCGTTGCTTGGGGACGATGACGAAACTGCAGCTGTAGAGGGGTACAACAGAGACCTTGTGACAACCAGGATTGCATTTATTCTTTGATTTTGTGATTTTGTTTGATTCTTTTTTTTCTGGATATGTATTATTTCTTTCCTAAATCTGAATCTACATTTATTTCGTTGATTTTTTTCTTTTTCTAGATATGGATCTCTATATTGGTTCTGTGATATTTTTTTCTTTCCTGGATCTAAACCTGTAAGGCTGTAATTTTTTCTTTCCTAAATTTGAAATTTGAATGTACAATTTTTTTCTTTGATTTTTTTTTCTATTTTTGGATCTGAAATTATATTCTTTGATTTTTTTTTCCATTTCTGGATCCTAAATTATGAAACTGCATTTTTTTTATTTAATTTTTCTTTTGGGATGTAAACCGAATTTACCCACCCGTTGCACCCGATGAACCGTCTACCCGACACCCGAACCAACCGAATGCACATACGGTCGAAGATGGGCCATTAAAATCAATGATCGGTTTGTTGCAGTTTGAGTTTTTTTGCCCGAAACCGTCTGCTGCCCACCCCTACTAGAAGGAGTACAAGCATGGATTCCATCAGAACAAGAATGACCCTCATTAGCCAGCTGGCAGTTAGCTACCCTATTTGCTTCTCTACAAATTAAATATGAGATAAATGAATAGACCGATCTTTGCGCATGAAAGCTTTGATCCTCTCATCAACATGATGGCAATTGGATGGTAGCTAGTAGGGGTGTAATCGGGTTGTGTCGGGTCGGGTTTGGGGTGACATCAAATCTGAACCGATAAAATGATGATGGATTGAGTTGGTTCGGATTTTGTATTTCTTGGGTGAGTAACCCGACCCGAACCAACCCGGTTATGTTCGGGTTGGGTTAGGTTGGGTCATTGGGTCATGAACATTTTTCTTTTTTTAAAAAAAAATGTGGAAGATTACATGAAATTAAAATATAATATGGAAAAAATAAAAGAAATAGGGAAACATAAAATGAGAGGAGCAGATGAAATAGGGTTTGGGGAACCACCCCTGCTTGTGTTGACGTTGCGCCTATTTTTGTTCTCTATGGGAAGGAAAATGAAATAAGATTAAGGCTTCTTTTCTTGGTTTGGTTCGGGTCCATCGGGTTTAAGATAGGCAAACCCGAATCCCGAACCGAACCAGATCGGGTTTGAAAGAAAATGCCCGAACCGAACCGAAACCTGAACCGAACCGTTAAATATCCTTCGGGTTGAGTTGGGTCAATCGAGTTCGTGGGTTGGATCGGACCCACTTACACCCCTAGTAGCTAGGATTATCACCATTAATAAGTTGAACCTACTACAGCAGAGGCAGTCTCCAAAAGAAGCTTTTTAGTCCCGTAATTCCATGCCAAGTCTAAAGCAGGTAAGATTCCTCTAAGCTCTGCCATTAAAATAGAGGCGAGGCCCAATTTCTGCTTGAAACAAATAAGCCATCTCCCATTATGGTCTCTGAGTATTCCCCTACAGGCCACACCATGGTCATGCTGATAATTTACTGAGCCATCCTTATTAAATATTATTAATTCTGGTACTTGATTTTATGATACTCCATCTATAGCACTAGCTTTGTCAAACTTTTTAAATTCTAAAATGGATTATTATTTGGTGTTCACCGAGCAATCTTACGTGTGAATAAGTTTTGTCTTTTTCCACAAAAATTTTTTCATAAAAAAATTGACATCACAAAGAATGGGGTGTCATAAAAATATAGAGATACAGAAAAAAATAAAGAAAATAAAAAAATAAAAAATGTGCTAAATGATGTGATAAAAAGTAAAAATATAAAGGAGCTGAAGTGTAGAGAAATATATTAGAGAATGGGGTGTGAAAAGTTAAAGTTAAAGTTTTTTTCCCATAAACATTGATTGCTTATCCGTATTTTTTTTTGTAACAAGGTGCAGGAGAAACCATTATTTAAAAAATCGGACCGGATTCGCTAGTTCGATCGGTCTGACCCAGAACCGGCCTAGTAACTGGTCCATTCAACCCGGAAAATCGACAGATCTCAGAACCGTTGAGAATCAGTAAAAAATCGGTGAAATTAAACGAGTAAAAAATTGGTGTCAGAAAACTGATTGAACCGGTATTTTTCAAAAAAAAATAAATTTTTTTTATTTATTTAATTTTTTAATGTAAAAATATTTTTAACATAAATAAAAACATATATTTAAGGATTACATATAGATATATTATTTTACCAATCATTATTAATGTTTTTGTCTTACAAACTTTATAATAAGGTTATTTATACTGATTTACAACTTTATATATCTTAATTGGATTTAATTTATATACACTGACAATGTAATTACACGTCTAATGATGTGTTGCCACATCATTTATTGAGTTCAATAACACATGAGATGTCATACTCATTAAATAACGTGACAACGTATCATTGGATGATCACGTAAAATTATTTTACATTGTCAGTGTATATTATTTAAACTCATCTTAATTTCTTATAATTTTGTGTTATTTTATTAATTAAAATATTATATAATATTTAAAAAAATTAATTAAAATCGGTTCGACCACGATTGAACCATTAAACCGTAAATATAAGTGTCTTCACTAATTCAATTACCGATATGATATTTAAAGTATTGGGGAGAACTCTAAAGAAACAAACACGAGAATTGTCCTATAGGGAAGGACACACCTACAAGATTTTAGAATAAAAGAAGGCCACCCACGGGAGGAGGTGAAACAAAGGTTTTGAGTCCCAATCGAAAAGTGAAGAAATAAGCACTACCAGAAAAATTAATAATAGCTATTACAATAACCATAATCACAATCCTAAATCACATTATGATTTAATAAATAAATTCTAATATGTATCACATTTTTAATTTACATATTATAATCCTAATCACAATCCTAAGTCACATTTTAATTTAATAAGTACACCTTATTATGTATTACATTTTTTATCTACATATTATAAACTAAATTAAAATGTAAAAAGCATACTCATATAACGCCTAAACCATAAAAATCATACTCATGCTCATATAACATCATTTTAATATACATATTTAATCCTAAATTAGTGTATTTATTGTTTTGTTATTAATCTTAAATTAAATAAAAAATACTCATATTACTTCCCTTAATTCCTAAACAGTAAAACATATAAAAAAACTAAAAAAATTAATACATAGCAAACACTTACCTCCACGAGGAAAGGGTAAGAAGCAGAGGCGGAGCCGCGAAGGAAGAAATAGAAGATGAATAGTCATTTTAGAGTATAAAATTTGTTTCTAAATAAGTGTCGTTATCACATACTAAAGAAATAATAAATGCTAATTTTTCAACTTTATCTCCTTCTAAATTTATTAAATGGTGGAGTATTTATTATATATGACTAGAAATGGTATAGAACTTTAAATGCTGTAATGAGAGAGAGAAAGGGTATATTTGTAAACAATGGAGCTAAAAAGACACACTTATTGCATTTTTTAATCTATATACAAAAACTTTAAACGACAGATATAAAGAAACGGAGGGAGTAACTAAAAAACAATAAATGCTTGTAAAATTGTATATTTTCTCTCATAAATATGAGGTAGGGCTGCGGTTAATTTTGAATTTTACATTAAATGTGAGAGTTAATATGATATAATTATAAATTATTTTTACCAAAAAAAATATAATTAAATTAGTAGTACTAATATGGGTTGGACCATATATATAATAATAAAATAGAAAATTTGGGCTATAGGTGGGTCATGGGGTGGCACGCATATATATACATGAAAATCTTGGTAGTGATTCGGCAACTGATCACTGACTCTGAAGATCGAAGCTATGGAGAAGTCTTCCTTCATGCTAGCTTTCTTGATTGTGCTTCTTCTTACTACAACTGCAGTAGCTTATGGTATGATTCTATTATACATGAATACAAACTTATTCGTTGTAATATATTAATTAATTAATTTCTATGTAATTGAAACAAAATGCATTGCGGCTAGCTAGCTATTAGTTAGTTTTTGACCAACTTTAGTTTTGAAATTAAGTTTCAGATTGCACTAAAGACTCGGATTGCATAGACTTTTGCAAATACCATAGCTTTTGCCTTATAGATTACCACGGACGCGGAATATGCTCCTGGCATGGCTGTCTTTGTGCCTGTGATCATGACGGATCGAAGCAAATTAAATCATGAAACTAAAATGTAATTCCATCTGTGAGGGAGGTCTTGCTTATATTCCCTTAATAAAAAGATATATTGGAAATTAAATATTGGAATAATTATTAATTATTGCCTCTAACTTCTTAATTTCATTTATATGTTTAAATTTTATACTCATCCATGCCTCTCTTTGACTCTCTCTCCCTCCCCTTCCCCGTAGGTTCAAAATCTTTGGTTTGTGCAAATTGATTTTGCCAAAACTATGGTTTTTAAATTCTAGTGGAACAAAACTATGGTTTTTAAAAATAATTTTAAATCACTTCCGTCCAACCGTTGTAGTTGATGTATACCATATTAAAATATATATATATATATATATATATATATTATAAACATTTTCCCCAATTACAAATGGTGTAATACTTAGTGTAACTTACACTGGTGTAATATGAAGCATCTTCATACATACATATATATATATATATAATAAACAACACACATTCACATACTATTTTGGCTATGCATAGATGTGTGTGTATATGTATTACCTCATATGTTTTACATACCTTATCATGTTAAAATTATATGTCCACTACTCTGTTCATAGATAGCGAAATATTATCAAGATTTATATATGAACATTCGTGAAAAACGATATTTTATTATAGTTATTAATTATATTAATTGCATGCACATATCTATATATCGGATAGGATGGACAATTAAGGTATTAAAAATAAATATGAATTTCCATAATTAATTGACAATTATTTCTTAACAATTTGGTATACACCATATTCCATGTTAGTTCACCTTATACAAAACCCTATTCACTAACCAAAAAGAAAGATGGTGTGAGAGTTAGTGCCCAATTAAATCTCGGGAGGAGTTAAAGGCTTAATGAAAATTAAGCCGAAGGTACAAGGAACAAAGCCATTGTTGTTACTTTGTCCCATTTAAGTACTTAACATTAAATTCATCACATGGTGACATCGTGCCTCATCAAGTTAATTTGTTCCTTTGATTCAAACTTAGTTTTATTCCCCTTCAAACTGTGCCCCCATCCCCCAAGTTATATATATGTCATCAAAGTTTGAACCTTCATATCATAATATTCAAATGTAATGAGATTCAACTTTTTTGTTATATTAGGGTCTTCCAAGGATGATAATTGGTATCATTGGTGCATTGTCTGAGGCTGAAATACTCATTTCATTTCATAGGTTTTTTTGTTGATATATGGGGCTTTAGCCATGGATTCCTTTCTGGAAAATCTGCAAGAAGCAAGGTTTACTGTTATCAAGCTTAGATTACTCGTAAATTCTATATTATTCATGGTTTGTAAGAAGATCAACTTACATTTGATTTAGAGTAAAAAAAAACTTACACTTGATTTCTTATTTATGATAACTAAAGTCTAATTAATATCCATCTTGGGCTTATATCTTTTGTTTATTCTAATTCCTTTTATCATTATGAATACTATATCTATACATATTTCATTTTTCATAACTCACGATGATATTGTCTTAAATATTTGATATCATGATTTGTTTCTATAATAACTATATATATTATTTTTTGTTTTTATTTTTATTATTTTAGTTACTGTATACAATATTAACATATATAATATAAACATTTTCCCTAATTACCAAAAAATATATATTATAAACAACACACACTCACATATTATTTTGGCTATGGGTACACACATATATATGTGTATATAAATATGTGTGTATTGCCTCATGTGTTTCAAATGTCTTATATGTATATGTCCACCCTTACTCTCTTCATACATATTGCATAGGTGAGATATTATCAAGATTTATGAACATTTGTGAAAAGCAATATTTTATTATAGTTATTAATTATATTAATTGCGTACACATACCTGTGTATCAGACAGGATAGTACAATTAAGCTATTAAAAATAGATATGAATTTCCATAACTAATCCATAACTATTTCCTAACAAATTGGTATACATCATATTCCATGGTAGTGCAACTTATACAAAGTCATGTTCACTAACCAAAAAGAAAGATGATGTGAGAGTCTACTGCTTGTTAGTGCCAATTAACTCTTTGAAGTACAGCTAACGTTTAATGAAATTTAGCGAACATACAAGGTACAAAGTCATTGTCGTTACTTTGTCCCATTTAAGTACTTAACATTGAATTCATCACATGGTCACATCTCTAGTTCGGTGCCTTATCAAGTTAGCTAATTTGTTCCTTTGATTCAAACTTTAATTTTATTCCCCTTCAAACTGTGTCCCCATCCCCCATGTTATATATATATCATCAAAGTTTGAACCTTCATATCAAAATATTCAAATGTAATGAGATTAACTTTTTTGTTATATTAGGGTCTTCCAATGATGATAATTGGTGCATTGTCTGAGGCTGAAATACCCATTTCATTTCATAGGTTTTTTTATGATATATGGGGCTTTGGTCATGGATTCCTTTCTGGCAAATCTGCAAGAAGCAAGGTTTACTGTTATCAAACTTAGATTACTCATAAATTCTATATTATTCATGGTTTGTAATAAGATCAACTTACATTTGATTTTTTATTTATGATAACTAAAGTCTAATTAATATTCATCTTGGGCTTATATCTTTTATTTATTCTAATTCTTTTTATCATTATGAATACTATATCTATACATATTTCATTATTAATAACTCACGATGATATTGTCTTAAATATTTGATATCATTATTTGTTTCTATACTAACTATTATTTTTATTTTTATTATTAATATTTTAGTTACTGTATATCATATTAACATATATAATATAAACATTTTCCCTAATTACCAAAAAATATATATTATAAACAACATACACTCACATATTATTTTGGCTATGGGTACACACACATATGTATGTATATATGTGTGTATTACCTCATGTGTTTCAAATGTCTTATCATGTATATGTCCACCCTTACTCTCTTCATAGATATTACATAGGTGAGATATTATCAAGATTTATGAACATTTGTGAAAAACAATATTTTATTATAGTTATTAATTATATTGATTGCGTACACATATGTGTGTATCGGATAAGATAGTACAATTAAGCTATTAAAAATAGATATGAATTTCCATAACTAATCCATAACTATTTCCTAACAAATTGGTATACATCATATTCCATGTTAGTGCACCTTATGCAAACCCTTGTTCACTAACCAAAAAGAAAGATGATGTGAGAGTCTACTGCTTGTTAGTGTCAATTAACTCTTTGGAGTACATCTAACGTTTAATGAAACTTAGCGAACATACAAGGTACAAAGTCATTGTCGTTACTTTGTCCCATTTAAGTACTTAACATTGAATTCATCACATGGTCACATCTCTAGTTCGGTGCCTTATCAAGTTAGCTAATTTGTTCCTTTGATTCAAACTTCAATTTTATTTGCCTTCAAACTGTGTCTCCATCACCCAAGTTATATATATGTCATCAAAGTTTGAACCTTTATATCAAAATATTCAAATGTAATGAGATTCAACTTTTTTGTTATATTAGGGTCTTCCAATGATGATAATTGGTGCATTGTCTGAGGCTGAAATACCCATTTCATTTCATAGGTTTTTTGATGATATATGGGGCTTTGGTCATGGATTCCTTTCTGGAAAATCTGCAGGAAGCAAGGTTTACTGTTATCAAACTTAGATTACTCATAAATTCTATATTATTCATGGTTTGTAATAAGATCAACTTACATATGATTTCTTATTTATGATAACTAAAGTCTAATTAATATCCATCTTGGGCTTATATCTTTTATTTATTCTAATTCTTTTTATCATTATGAATATTATATCTATACATATTTCATTATTCATAACTCACGATGATATTGTCTTAAATATTTGATATCATGATTTGTTTCTATAATAACTATTTTTTTTATTTTTATTATTAATATTTTAGTTACTGTATATCATATTAACATATATAATATAAACATTTTCCCTAATTACCAAAAAATATATATTATAAACAACATACACTCACATATTATTTTGGCTATGGGTACACACATATATATATGTGTGTATTACCTCATGTGTTTCAAATGTCTTATCATGTATATGTCCACCCTTACTCTCTTCATAGATATTACATAAGTGAGATATTATCAAGATTTATGAACATTTGTGAAAAGCAATATTTTATTACAGTTATTAATACCAAAAAATATATATTATAAACAACATACACTCACATATTATTTTGGCTATGGGTGCACACACACACATATATATATATATGTATATATATGTGTATTACCTCATGTGTTTCAAATGTCTTATCATGTATATGTCCACCTTTACTCTCTTCATAGATATTACATAGGTGAGATATTATCGAGATTTATGAACATTTGTGAAAAGCAATATTTTATTATAGTTATTAATTATATTAATTGCGTACACATATCTGTGTATCGGATAAGATAGTACAATTAAGCTATTAAAAATAGATATGAATTTCCATAACTATTTCCTAACAAATTGGTATACATCATATTCCATGTTAGTGCACCTTATGCAAACCCCTGTTCACTAACCAAAAAGAAAGATGATGTGAGAGTCTACTGCTTGTTAGTGCCAATTAACTCTTTGGAGTACATCTAACGTTTAATGAAATTTAGTGAACATACAAGGAACAAAGTCATTGTCGTTACTTTGTCTCATTGAAGTACTTAACATTGAATTCATCACATGGTCACATCTGTAGTTCGATGCCTTATCAAGTTAGATGATTTGTTCCTTTGATTCAAACTTTAGTTTTATTCCCCTTCAAACTGTGTCCCCACCCCCAAGTTATATATATGTCATTAAAGTTTGAACCTTCGTAACATAATATTCAAATGTAATGAGATTCAACTTTTTTATTATATTAGGGTCTTCCAATGATGATAATGGGTGCCTTGTCCGACATGAAATACCCATTTCATTTCATAGGTTTTTTTATGATATATGGGGCTTTGGTCATGGATTTCTGTCTGGGAAATCTGCAAGAAGCAAAGTCTACGATTATCAAACCTAGATTATTCATAAATTCTATATTATTCATGGTTTGTACTAAAACCAACTTACATTTGATTTCTTATTTATGATAACTAAAGTCTAATTAATATCCATTTTGGGCTTATATGTTTTATTTATTCTAATTCTTTTTATCATTATGAGTACTATATCTATATATATTTCACTATTCATAACTCACGATGATATTGTCTTAAATATTTGATATCATAATTTATTTCTATAATAACTATTATTTTTATTTTTACTATTATTTTAATTACTATATACCATATTAACATATATATTATAAACATTCTCCCTAATTACCAAAAAAATATATATTATAAACAACACACACTCATATATTATTTTGGCTATGGGTACACACACATGTATATAGGGGATGTATCTTATGAGAAAAGTATTTTTATGTGAGAGTGAGAGAGTTCAATATTAGCCATTGGATTGAAATATAAGGCTGAGATTAAAAGAGTCATTAAAACTAATCACTTGCCTCTCCCTCTATAGCTTTAATCCCAAAAATTCCCACTTCTTTTCTATAGCTAAACAACAACGAGAGCCACCTGCACCCCTTCTAGATCGATGCATCAACCACCACCAACGACCTTATAGCACCAGTCGCACCTCCAATGGACCCATCGAGACCCAACACTTTTCATGTAGCGGACCCAACATTGTTGCAAACCCTGTTCAACTGTGTTGTTCTTCAATACCCAACGTCACACATACAAGAATGATTGGAGTTAACCCATTGGAGTTTGTCTGTTTTGTTCCTCGATGGTGCCAAGTTCAGCAAGTAGCCAAGTTATTTGATGGAGACTAAAAATTCCTTGGTCTTGATGATAACAGTGCTACGCCTATCACTCAATATCACAGTTCACACGATGTGTTTGCGTGCCGTCAAATAAAATAAAGCATGAAAAGGGTTCGAGAAGAAGGTAAAAACAGAGGGAGGAGGAGGCACGTGAAACACTAACTATAAAGTTTTAATCTCAGCCTTATATTTAATCTAATGGCTAATATTAAACCCTCTCACTCTCACATTTGTGTATGGGTATTACCTCATGTGTTTCACATGTCTTATCATGTATATGTCCACCCCTACTCTCTTCATAGGTATTACATAGGTGAGATATTATCAAGATTTATTAACATTTGTGAAAAATGATATTTTATTATAGTTATTAATTATATTAATTACATACGCATATTTGTATATCGGATAAGATAGTACAATTAAACTATTAAAAATAGATATGAATTTCCATAACTAATCCACAACTATTTCCTAACACATTGGTATACATCATATTCCATGTTAGTGCACCTTGTACAAAGCCCTATTCACTAACCAAAAAGAAAGATGACGTGAGGGTCTAGTGCTTGTTAGTGACAATTAACTCTTGGGATTTCAGCTAAGGCTTAATGAAAAATAATAAAGGCAATAAGTTAGCTAACTTGATGAGGCACCGGACCAGAGATGTGACCATGTGATTAACTCAATGTTAAGTACTTAAATGGGACAAAATAACAACAATGACTTTGTTCCTTTGATTCAAACTTTAGTTTTATTCCCCTTTAAACTGTCTCCCCATCCCCAATATGTCATTAAAGTTTAAGCCATCATATCAGAATATTCAAATGTAATGAGATTGAACTTTTTGGTTATATTAGGGTCATCCAATGATGATAATTGGTGCTGATACTGAGATACCCATTTCATTTCATAGGGGTTTTATGATATCTGGGGCTTTGGTCATGGATTCCTTTATGGGAAATCTGCAAGAATCAAGGTTTACTACTATCAAACCTAGATTATTCATAAATTCTATATTATTCATGGTTTGTACTAAGACTAACAGACCAACTTACATGTGATTTCTTATTTATGATAACTAAAGTCTAATTAATATCCATCTTGGGCTTGTATCTTTTATTTATTCTAATTCTTTTTATCATTATGGGTACTATATCTATACATATTTCACTATTCATAACTCACAATGATATTGTCTTAAATATTTGATATCATGATTTGTTTCTATAATAACTATTTTTTATTATTATTATTTTACTTACTGTATACCATATTAACATATATATTATAAACATTTTCCCTAATTACCAATATATATATATATTATAAACAACACACACTCACATATTATTTTGGCTATGGGAACACACATATATGTATTACCTCATGTGTTTCACATGTCTTATCATGTATATGTCCACCCCTACTCTCTTCATAGATATTATATAGGTGAAATATTATCAAGATTTAAGAACATTTGTGAAAAGTGATATTTTATTATAGTTATTAATTATATTAATTGGTACACATATCCATATATCGATAGGATAGTACAATTAAGCTATTTAAAATAGATATGAATTTCCATAACTATTTCCTAACAAATTGGTATACATCATATTCTGTGTTAGTGTTCCTTATACAACGCCCTATTCACTAACAAAAAAAATGATGTGGGAGTCTAGTGCTTGTTAATGTCAATTAACTCTTGGGAGTACAACTAAGGCCTAATGGAAATTAAGGAAGGCACAAGGAACAAAGCCATTGTTGTTACTTTGTCCTGTTTAAGCACTTAACATTGAATTCATCACATGGTCATATCTCTGGTTCGGCGCCTCAAAAAGTTAGATAATTTGTTCCATTGATTCAAACTTTAGTTTTATTCCTCTTCAAGTCTTGTCCTCATCCCCAAGTTATATATATGTCACTAAAGTTTGAATCTTTATATCAGAATATTCAAATGTAATCAGATTTAACTTTTTTGTCATATTAGGGTCTTCCAATGATGATAATTGATGCTTTGTCTTAGACTAAAATACCCATTTCATTTTATAGGTTTTCTATGATATCTGGGGATTTGGTTATGGATTCCTTTATCGAAAATCTGTAAGGCTTACTGTTATCAAACCTAGATTATTCATAAATTCTATATTATTCATGGTTTGTATTAAGACCAACTAACATGTGATTTGTTATTTATGATAACTAAAGTCTAATTAATATCCTTCTTGGACTTGTATCTTTTATTCATTCTAATTCTTTTCATCATTGTGAGTACTATATCTATCCATATTTCATTATTCAAAACTTATAACAAGGTTTCAGATATAATATGTGTTTAAATGGTAATAAAATGGGTTTCGAGATAAATGAAATTATTTCAATAGTGTTTGGATGTTGGGGGAATGAGTTAGGCATCAAAATGGAAAATTCTATTCTGGTCTGCGCGCTCAAGCGCGCTTATGGGCGCTCAAGCGTGCAGAGAAGTAAATTTTAGATTTCAGACAGAAACTTTAGAGCGCCCTGGTGCATGCTCAAGCACCCAAGCCTGATGCAAATTTCTCCTAGACAGAGACTTTGGGCGCTCAAGTGCCCTAGTGCCGCTCAAGCGCGGAGCTCTTCCTTGTCTTCATCAATTCGTTGAATCTCTTCCTCTTCTTCATTCTTCATTCTTCTTCTTCCTTAGGGTTTTTAAGAGAGAGGGAGGGAGGTTTTAGAGAGAGAAAGAGAAGTAAACCTAGCTTGGAGCTTCCCCACCTCTTGGAGCTTGGAGATCATCTTCCTCTTCTCCCCATTTTCATTAGTTTCTTCCATTAAGGTGAGTGTGGTTTTCCCCTCACTCAATGCTTGTGTATGTGTTCCTCTTACATGATCCCCTTCCTTTACTCCCCTTCCCTACTAATTGTTATGCTTGTAAATGGTATGTGTGTTTTTGGATTGAGTGAATGTTTGGATTGATTGAGGTTTTGCCTTGGAGGCCCAAACCCTAGGGTAGGAGATTGGGGATTTTTGGGGAAAATGCTTGAAAGTTGGTAATGAGGAGTTGAAATACTTGGAGTTTGAGACATTTCTCTTCTATATGGTTGAAGGAACATGTAGGGGTTGAGATAGCTAGGGTTTGAAGGAAAGAATGAATGTTGTGAACCCTTCTATCCTTTACTCCTATGTGGTAGAAATTATGTGATAAGCTTGAGTATGGTCACTTCTATTTATGAATTTAACTCATGAACATGTATGACTGTATAATGAAAACCAAATGGGACTCTGGTCCAAGAGGGAAAAGGGGGTCTTGTACCCAGGAGGTTAAAAATGTTGAATGTGAATGTTAATTAAAACAGAAGGTTAAATTGGCCTCAAGGGATACGTTCCTTGAATGGTATTGAGCGTAGTCTAAGTCAGAGGTTTAAGTGCTAAGACCCCACCGGTGTTGGGTGATACACCAAGAGGTTGTATGGACAGTTCATGATTGAAATGTTACGAGTTAAATTGGTGAATTTTTGTTGTGTAACACACACACACCCACATATACACACATACATGTATTTATTGTACACTTGCACATAGTATGATCACATTCACTGGGACTTTAGTCTCACCACAGATGTCTAATGGGTCTTGTGACCCCTTCTATTATGATTGGATTCTTTAGATTGTATAGGCTAGACTATTATTTTGAATTGGATATTTTAGTACATGTGAAACCTTAAGGGCATTGTTATGATTGTTTAAGGACGCATGTATAATTGTATATCATTTAGCCTATAGTTTTATTTTGTTTTATGATTGGGGCCATTGTTGGCAATGAACTGGTTATGTATAACTAACTGTTATGCATATTGCTTAAGTAACTGTTGGATTACCTAAGCGTTGTTTTATGATTGTCTTGTGATGCCGATAATGCGTGAAATAATTTCATAAATCCGAGTATTGAGTTTCCAACGGACATAATCCTAGAATTAAGAAATTAGGACGTTACATAACTCACAATGATATTATCTTAAATATATGATATCATGATTTGTTTCTATAATAGCTATTTTTTATTGTCATTATTTTAGTTACTGTATATACTATATTAACATATATATTATAAGCATTTTCCCTAATTACCAATATATATATATATATATATATATATATTATAAACAACACGCACCCACATGTTATTTTGGCTATGGGAACACATGTAAATGTGTATTACCTTATGTGTTTCAAATGTCTTATCATGTATATGTCCACCCCTACTCTCTTCTTAGATATTATATAAGTGAGATATTATCAAGATTTATGAACATCTGTGAAAAGCGATATTTTATTATAGTTATTATATATTAATTGATACACATCTTTGTATATCGGATAGGATAGTACAATTAAGCTATTGAAAAAAGATATGAATTTCCATAACTATTTCCTAACAAATTGGTATACATCATGTTCCATGTTAGTGCACCTTATACAATGCCCTATTCACTAACCAAAAAGAAAGATGATGTGAGAGTTTAGTGCTTGTTAGTGCCAATTAACTCTTGGGAGTACAACTAAGGCTTAATGAAAATTAACGAAGGCACAAAGGAACAAAGTCATTGTTGTTACTTTGTCCTATTTAAGTACTTAATATTGAATTCATCACATGGTCACATCTTTGGTTCCGTGTGCCTCATCAAGTTAGCTAATTTGCTCCTTTGATTCAAACTTTAGTTTTATTCCCCTTCAAACTGTGTCCCTATACCCGAGTTATATATATTTCATTAAAGATTGAACCTTCATATCATAACATTCAAATGTAATCAGATTCAACTTTTTTTGTTATATTAGGGTTTTCCAATGATGATAATTGGTGCCTTGTCAGAGACTGAAATACCCATTTCATAAGTTTTTTAAGATATCTGGGGCTTTGCTCATGGATTCCTTTATGGGAAATCTGCAAGGAGCCAGGTTTACTGTTATCAAACCTAGATTATTCATAAATACTATATTATTCATAGTTTGTACTAAGACCAACTTACATGTGATTTCTTATTTTTGATAACTAAAGTCTATTTAATATCCTTCTCGGGCTTGTATCTTTTATTTATTCTAATTCTTTTTATCATTATGAGTACTATATCTATACATATTTCACTATTCATAACTCATGATGACATTGTCTTAAATATTTGATATCATGATTTGTTTCTATAATAACTATTATTTTTTTATTATCATTATTATTATTATTATTTTAGTTACTTTATACCATATTAACATATATAATATAAACATTTTCCCTAATTACCAAAAAATATATATTATAAATAACACACACTCACATTATTTTGGCTATGGATACACACACATATATGTGTGTATTACCTCATGTGTTTCGCATGTCTTATCGTGCATATGTCCACTGTAACATCCCAAGTTTCAACCATTTTCATAAAACAAATTATTTAGGGAGAAAGGTTTCTATAAAAGAAATTGGGGAAAAAAGGGAATTTGGCACTTTGGTGCGCTCGCTCAAGCGAGCAAGTCTCGCTTGACCGAGAGGGGTCTTCGCTCAGGCGAAAGTGCCTCGCTTGGGCGAGCATATCAACAAAATCCAGCAAGTTGGATTACTGATATGGTCACTCCGCAATTGAATCAAATATTGGAAGAATTCTCTCTAACTTGTGCTCGCTCAAGCGAGAGGACCCTCGATTGAGCGAGGCGAGGTCAGAAAGATTGGGCAGTTTTGGTGGGTGAACTTCGCTCAAGCGAGAGTATCCTCGTTTGAGCGAGAACCCGAATTTTTCCAGAATTGTTTTCTCTCTCTCAAGCGAGAAAGTCTCGCTTGAGTGAGGACATACGAATTTTGTTTTTTAAATAGAAGCCCTAGGGCTTCTCTCTTCATTTATTCCTTCATTCAAGATCTTAGAGAGAGAAAGTAGAGAGAAGAAGCATCCTAGGGCAAGAGGAGAAGAATAGTAGAGGCTTTGGCTCACTCCCCACCCTATTTAACCCCTCAATTCTTCATTCTTGGCTACTTATTGGTGAGTAGAGCTCACCCACTTCACCACCCTCTGTGTGAAACTCTTGCATGTGCCCTAATCTCCTTACCCCCTTCTATTTGTGTGTGTTTGGAATGATTTGTATGATAATTACTTATAAATGCTTAGAGTGTTAGGTGATTAATCTTGATTGAGACCCATGGGTGGAAAACCCTAGATTAGGGAAATTATTGGAAACCCATGTTCACGATTATGACTTCAAGTTTATTTACTTATGTTGTAAGTATAAATTGAGATAAGAATTCATGTAATCAAGTTATATAGAGACACAAGTGAAAGTAATCATGTTAGGCTTCGGCCATCACGGGTCTTGGACCATTACGTTTATGTTAAAACTAGGCTTCGGCTGTCAGGTAACGGTGGTGACTTTATGTCCCCAAGGGAAATATCCCTTGTAGTCTTAGCTCAGCCTAATTGCATATTAAGTGAAAAGACCCCTACTGCTGGGTTAGCAGCTCATGTTCATGTAATGTTTAGTATCATGGTTTAATTTAATTCTAGTTATAGAGATCCTCACATTGATATGCTCTGTTAGTATTTGTTGTACTTGTATGCACTGCTTTGGTCACTGAGGCTTTAGTCTCACCCCATTGCGGGTTTATGTTTTAGATTCACAGGCAGGTTGCTGAGGACCGGTTTGCTAGCAGGGCTTAGAGCTTATCTGGATAAGGGCCATCATTTTGGACTTATGTTTTATTTGCCTTGATTGTATAATGTGTTGGATTATGTAATCTTATTATGGATATTTACTACATGTGTATCTTTATGTTTCCGCTTTGTTAGGACACGTGTATTATAATATCCATAACATAGTTATTGTACCAATTCAAAGGACATGTTCAAGTGGAACCTTGTATTTATTTATACATGTTGGATTTTCTGTTATTGATATTATTAATGTCGCGAAAAACAATTCCCTAAATTCGGGACTTATGCTTCCTACGGGCATAGTTCCTAAGTTCTGGGAATTATTACATCCACCCCTACTCTCTTCATAGATATTATATAGGTGAGAAATAAACAAGATTTATGAACATTTGTGAAAAGCGATATTTTATTATAGTTATTAATTATATTAATTGCATACACATATATGTATGTCGGATAGGATAGTACAATTAAGCTATTAAAAATAGATATGAATTTCCATAACTAATCCATAACTATTTCCTAACAAATTGGTATACATCATATAACATGTTAGTGCACCTTATACAATGCCCTATTCACTAACAAAAAAGAAAGATGATGTGAGAGTCTAGTGCTTGTTGGTGCCAATTAACTCTAGGAGTACAACTAAGGCTTAATGAAAATTAACGAAGGCACAAGGATCAAAGCCATTGTTGTTACTTTATCCCATTTAAGTACTTAACATTAAATTCATCACATGGACACATCTATGCTTCGGTTCCTTATCAAGTTATCTGATTTGTTCCTTTGATTCAAACTTTAGTTTTATTCCCCTTCAAACTGTGCCTTCATCCCCAAGTTATACATATGTCATCAAAGTTAACCATCATATTAGAATATTCAAATGTAATGAGATTCAACTGTTTTGTTGTATTAGGGTCTTCCAATGATGATAATTGGTTCCTTGTCTGAGACTGAAATACCCATTTCATTTCATAGGTGTTTTATGATATCTGGGGCTTTGGTCATGGATTCCATTCTAGGAAGTATGCAAGAAGCAATATTTACTATTATCAAACCTAGATTATTCATAAATTCTATATTATTCATGGTTTGTACTAAGACCAACTTACATGTGATTTTTTATTTATGATAACTAAAGTCTAATTAATATCCATCTCGGGCTTGTATCTTTTATTAATTCTAATTCTTTTTATCATTATGACTACTATATCTATACATATTTCACTATTCATAACTCACGATGATATTGTCTTAAATATTTGATATGATTATTTTTTCTATAATAACTATTATTTTCATTAATATTATTTTAGTTACTATATACCATATTAACACATATATTATAAACATTTTCCCTAATTACCAATATATATTATAAACAACAACACTCATATTATTTATGCTATGGGTACATATATATATATATATGTGTGTGTGTATTACCTCATGTGTTTCACATGTCTTATATCATGTATATGCATGTCCACTCCTACTCTCTTCATAGATATTACACGTGTGAGATATTATCAAGATTTATGAACATTTGTGAAAAGCGATATTCTACTAAAAAAGATATGAATTTCTATAACTATTTCCTAACAAATTGGTATACATCATATTTCATGTTAGTGCACCTTATACCAACAAAAAAGAAAGATGATATAAGAGTCTACTGTTTGTTAGTGCCAATTAACACTTGGGAGTACAACTAAGGTTTAATGAAAATTAACAAAGGCACAAGGAACAAAGCTATTGTTGTTACTTTGTCCCATTTAAGTACTTAACATTGAATTCATCACATGGTCACATTTCTGGTTCGATGCCTCATCAAGTTAGCTAATTTGTTCCTTTGATTCAAACTTTAGTTTTATTCCCCTTCAAACTGTGTCCCCATCCCTAAGTTATCAATATGTCACTAAAGTTTGAACCTTCATACCAGAATATTCAAATAATCATATTCAACTTCTTTTTGTTATATTAGGTTCCAATGATGATAATTGGTGCCTTTTCTGAGACCGAAATATCCATTTCATTTCATAGGTTTTTTATGATATCGACGACTTTGGTAACAGATTCCTTTATGGGAAATCTGCAAGATAAATTATATATTATTCATGGTTTATACTAAGACCAACTTACATGTGATCTCTTATTTATGATAACTAAAGTCTAAAAAGTATCCTTCTTGGGCTTGTATCTTTTATATATTCTAATTCTTTTTATCATTATGAGTACTATATCTATACATATTTCACTTCATAACTCACACTGATATTGTCTTAAGTATTTGATATCATGATTTGTTTCTACAATAACTATTTTTTATTATTATTATTTTAGTTACTGTATACCATATTAAAATATATACTATAAATATTTTCCCTAATTAGCAAATATATATATATATATATATATATTATAAACAACACACACTCACATATTATTTTGGCTATGCGAACACACACACATATATGTGTGTATGTGTATTACCTCATGTGTTTCACATGTCTTATCATGTATATGTCCACCCCTACTCTTTTCATAGAGGTAAGATACTATCAAGATTTATGATCATTTGTGAAAAATAATATTTTATTATAGTTATTAATTATATTAATTGCATACACATAATTGTATATCAGATATGATACTACAATTAAGCTATTAAAAATAGATTTGAATTTCCATAACTAATCCATAACTATTTCCTAACAAGTTGGTATACATCATATTCCATGTTAGTGCACCTTATACAATGCCCTATTCACTAACCAAAAAGAAAGATGATGTGAGAGTTAGTGCTTATTACTACAAATTAACTCTTGGCAATACAACTAAGGCTTAATGAAAATTAACGAAGGCACAAGCATCAAAGTCATTATTGTTACTTTGTCCCATTTAAGTACTTAACATTGAATTCATCACATGGTCACATTTTTGCTTCGGTGTTCCTCGTCAAGTTAGCTAATTTGTTTGTTTGATTCGAACTGTGTCCCAAATCCCCAAGTTATATATATGTCATTAAAGTTTGAACTTTCATATCAGAATATTCAAATGTAATGAAATTCAACAATTTTGTTATATTAGCCTATTAGGGTCTTCCAATGATGATAATTGGTGCCTTATCTGACACTGAAATACCCATTTCATTTCATAGGTTTTTTTATGATATATGGGGCTTTGGTCATGGATTCCAGCATGGGAAATCTTCAAGAAGCAAAGTTTACGATTATCAAACCTAGATTATTCAAAAATTCTATATTATTCATGGTTTATACTAAAACCAACTAACATTTGATTTCTTATTTATGATAAGTAAAGTCTAATTAATATCCATCTTGGGCTTGTATCTTTTATTTATTCTAATTCTTTTTATCATTATGAATACTATATCTATACATAATTCACTATTCATAACTCACGATGATATTGTCTTAAAAATTTAATATCCAGATTTGTTTCTATAATAACTATTATTTTTATTATTTTAATTATTTTATTTACTGTATACCTTATTAAAATATATAATATAAACATTTTCCCTAATTACCAAAAAATATATATATTATAAACAACACACTTACATATTATTTTGGCTATGGATACACAAAAATATATGTGTATTACCTCATGCGTTTCACATGTCTTATTATGCATATGTCCACCCCTACTCTCTTCATAGATATTACATAGGTGAGATATTATCAAGATTTATGAACATTTGTGATAATGATATTTTATTATAATTATTAATTATATTAATTGCGTACACATATATGTATATCGGATAGGACAATACAATTAAGCTATTAAAAATAGATATGAATTTCCATAACTCTTTCTTGACAAATTGATATTCACCATATTCCATGTGAGTTCACCTTATACAAAGCCCTATTCACTAACCAAAAGGAAAGATGGTGTGAGAGTTAGTGCTTGTTAGTGCCAATTAACTCTTGGGAGTACCGCCAAGGCTTAATGAAAATTAGGATGACACAAGGAACAAAGCCATTGCTGTTACTTCATGGCAGAGTTGACAAATTGTCCGTCAACAACAAAGATCAAACACCTCTTGATGTTGCATACGATGCTATTGCAGATTCGGAAACACCATTGACGCAACAGGTACAAAATTTTTCCCTTTTAATATCAATGATTTGACTAGAAATTTGTCTCATTTTTTTCTTTATCAATTATGGAGTGAAAATTAGGACCACAATGTAAATTTTAAAAGTTCTATTTTTACCCTAAACCCCGGTACACGGTATACCGCCTAACTATATACTTCACGGTAGAATTCGCCCAATTTCTAGCCTTTCCTTTTAGTTCACTTGATATATCAACAACATACGCAAGCTATTCCTTCCCTTTGTCTTTCTTGTGATCATGGTAGCAGCCGTAGTGGGTGGAGCTTTCCGAGGTGTTTTCCTTAATGTTGTTTTCGGCAAGATGGCTTCACCTAAAGTCGTCAACTTCATCTGAGAGAAGCTTGACCTCAAGTTACTTCAAAGGTTGAAGACAACTCTGGAAGTGGTCAGAGTGTAACGATGTGAGAAGAAGCAAATCAAAGACTCCGGTGTCAAGAGCACCATCGCGTGGGTCGTCCTCACCGCCAGTATCAAACACCACATATTCAACTATGAGTAAAGAATCTAAATTAGAAAATGTCTCAAAATTACCGAAGATGACACATTGAAGGCTCACTCAAGCAAGGGCATTTTCTCCTCAACCTCCAATGGTGCTGTTTTTCAGTACATGCCTATCGATATCCAAATTTTCCCATACAAACATCTTCAAAGCCTTCAATGTGTCATCAACCCCAAAGACATATTTCCCAGTATATTTTCTTTTCTCATCTCTTCAAAGTATTTTCTTATCAAGCTATTGATACCCCCAATACCACCAAATCGTTTGTACTCATTGGCAAACAACTCAAGCAAGAGCATCTTCTCCTGAAACACCAATTCTGCATTTGTGGCTCTCTGAAGTTGTTTTGATCAACTTCTTGTTCCTTGTTTTGACAGTTTTTGTTTTCTTACGAGCTCGTTTGACCATAGTGAGTCCCCCAATAGGCTAAATCTTATACAAGAACCTTGAAAAGCCTTCGGAGATGGCTGTTGCACAGTGGTGGGTGCGCGAGCATAGGGAACCTGCGCGAGGACGGGGCAACCGGAGATGGGTGCTCGTGTAGGGGCGATAGGGGTACAACGAACGTGTAAAGCAGCAGCGCGAGGACGGGTGTGACGGGCCGAACTTGCAAAGCCGGGGATGGAGAAAGTAAACGACACACATTGGTCGGCGACTTGATGGAGTTCCGAATGAGGGACGTTCTGCGTGGCTGCTTGTGTCTTGTGCTCACTTTGTTGTGTGGAAAAAGAAGAATAAGGCTAGCCAAGTAACCCTAATTTTATTTCACCCTCTTCTGAAATGTAAATTATGAATTTTATAATTTTTCTTTAAAAAGGAGCAACCCGCATTGACCCGTCAATGACCCGCCAGGTTGGCGAGTTGAGAGAGGCGGGCTATTTGGGCCGTTGGTTGATGGTGCTTATCCCACGCCGCCTACCTAGCGTAGGCCAAGCGAGCTGAACCGTCGGGCCCAACCCGTTTTGCCATCCCTATTATTTCATGGCGGGGTTGACAAACTGTCCATCAACAATAAAGATCAAACACCTCTTGATGTTGCATACGATACTATTGCTGATTCAGAAACACCAATTGACACGACAGGTACGAAATTTTTCCCTTTTAATATCAATGATTTGGTTAGAAATTTGTCTCATTTTTTTCTTTATCAATTATAGAGTGAAAATTAGGACCACAATGTAAATTTTAAAAGTTCTATTTTTACCCTAAATCCCGATACACGGTATACCACCTAACTATATACTTCACGGTAGAATTCGCTCAATTTCTAGCCTTTCCTTCCTTATCCTTAATATCTCATCCTATTAGTTCACTTGATATATCAACAACGTACGCAAGCTATTCCTTCCCTTTGTCTTTCTTGTGATCATGGTAGCAGCCGCAGTGGGTGGAGCTTTCCGAGGTGTTTTCCTTAATGTTGTTTTCGACAAGATGGCTTCACCTAAAGTCGTCAACTTGATCTGAGAGAAGCTTGACCTCAAGTTACTTTAAAGGTTGAAGACAACTCTGGAAGTGGTCAGAGTGTAACGATGTGAGAAGAAGCAAATCAAAGACTCCGGTGTCAAGAGCACCATCGCGTGGGTCGTCCTCACCGCCAATATCAAACACCACATTCAACTATCTGTGCGAGTAAAGAATCTAAATTAGAAAATGTCTCAATATCACTGAAGATGACACATTGAAGGCTCACTCAAGCAAGGGCATCTTCTCCTGAACCTCCAATTTTGCAGATGTGGCTCAGACTCTGAAGTTGTGTTAATCAGTTTCTTGTTCCTTGTCGAAGTGCTTTATGACAATCTCACCAATGGTGCTAATTTTCAGTACATACCTATGGATATCCAGATTTTTCCATACAATAAGTGTATCCACTGCAAACATCTCCAGATGTGTCATCAACCCCAAAGACATATTTCCCAGTATATTTTCTCATCTCTTCAAAGTATTTTCTTATCAAGCTTTTGATACCCCCAATACCACCAACACTCTTTCACTTGACAACTTGTCTAGATGATAAGGTGAAACTGCATGTGCGCATACCATCTTAGCAACATCCTTATTACGAGTGGTTACAAGAATTTTACTTTCCTTAATCCCCATAGAAAAGTTTTTTTTAAAAAGATTCCATTTATCATAATCTTCCATCCAAACATCATCCAAGATAATTAAGAATTTCTCACATGTAGTTTCACCTTATCATCTAGACAAGTTGTCAAGTGAAGAGTGTTGGTTAGTGTTTGCAAATCATGCATGTCTTTTCTCAATATCCAATAAGAAAAAAACAACTCTAGAAAAGGTTGGCAGAGAAATCGTTAAAAAGTGTAAGGGATTGCCTTTAGCAACACAATAACTCGGGGTATATTGCAAAGAAAGGATGACATTAGGGAGTGGAATAATATACTAAATAGTGATATTTGGGAATTACCTGAAAATAAAAGTAAGATTATTTGAGAGACGTCCTGCGTGGCTGCGTGCGACGCCAAGGAGAAAAGAAGAAAAATAAGGCTAAGCAAGTAGCCCTAATTTTATTTGACCCTTTTCTGAAATCTAAATTATAAATTTATGAATTTTCTTTTAACAAAAAATCAACCCGCATTGACCTGTCACGGACCCGCCAGGTTGGCGGTTGAGCGAGGCGGGCTATTTGGGCCGGTGGGTTGATGGTGCTTATCCCACCCCGCCTAGGCGCCTACCTAGCGTAGGCTACTGACCCGTGGGACCCAACCCATTTTGCCATCCCTATTATTTCACGGCAAAGTTGACAAATTGTACGTCAACAAAAAAGATCAAACACCTCTTGATGTTGCATATGATACTATTGCAAATTCGGAAACACCATTGACGCAACAGGTAAAAAATTTTGCAATTTTAATATCAATGATTTGACTAGAAATTAAACATGTCTCATTTTTTTCTTTACCAATTATGGAGTGAAAATTTATTGAAAGTACCATTTTACCCAAATGCTCGGCCTAATAGGGCCTAATAGAGCGATTGAAAATAGTTGGAGATATGTGAAGTAAGCGTAGATCTATATTCAGAGGATGGACAAGAAAAGATTGTTCACATGTTAGAATTTAGTAAGGAGACAAAGGAGTCACATCTATTAGTTGCCACATTGGTTGCCACAGTGAGTTTTGCAGTTGTGTTAAGGAGCGTAGCCAGAATTGTTTTCATTGGATGGTCGAAATAAAATACTATATTGAGTTTCGTTGCAATCTCACAGATTTTGACGCTAAATTGTCTCTGTTAGAGACGGAATATTACGGAATAATAAGAAATTAAGATATGTGAAGTTATAAACTTATTTAAACAACCTTATTATAAGGTTTATAAAACAAAAAAATAAAAAAAATTGATAAAATAATAAATATCTATGTGTAATTCTCAAACATATATTTTTATTTATCTTAAAAGTATTTTAAATTAAATAAAAATAAAAAAATAGAATTTTTTTCATGAAAGACCGGTTCAACCGGTTTTTTACCGGTTTTTGACCGGTTTACCGGTTTTTTGCAAAACGGTTCACTGGTTTATTTGGACCGGGCACGGGACCGGTTCACCGATTTTCTGGTCGGACCGACCGGTCCGGTTTTCAAAACTATGATAAAAATTAACGAATACACAGGGAACAAAGCCATTGGTGTTACTTTGTCCCATTTAAGTACTTAACATTGAATTCATCGCGTGGTTACATCTCTGATCGGTGCCTCATCAAGTTAGCTAATTTGTTCCTTTAATTCAAACTTTAGTTTTATCCCCTTCAAACTGTGTCCCGTCCCCAAGTTATATATATGTCATTAAAGTTTGAACCATCATATCAGAATATTTAAATGTAAGGAGATTAAACTTTTTTTGTTATATTAGGGTCTTCCAATGATGATAATTGATGCACATATATGTATATAGGATAGGATAGTACATTTGTGAAAAACGATATTTTATAATAGTTATTAATTATATTAATTGATACACATATCTGTATATCGGATAGGATAGTACAACTAAGCTATTAAAAATAGATATGATTTTCCATAACTATTTCCTAACAAATTGGTATACATCATATTCCATGTTGGTACACCTTATAAAATGCCCTATTCACAAACCAAAAAGAAAGATGATCTGAGAGCCTAGTGCTTGTTAGTGCCAATTAACCTTTGGGAGTACCGCTAAGGCATAATGAAAATTAACCAGTCATTGTTGTTACTTTGTCCCATTTTTAAGTACTTAACATTGAATTCATCACATGATCACATTTATGTTCAGTGCCTCCTCATCAAGTTAGCTAATTTGATTCTTTAATTCAAACTTTAGTTTTATTCCCCTTCAAACTTTGTCCTCATCCACAAGTTATATATATATATATATATATCAAAGTTTGAACCATTATATCAGAATATTTAAATGGACTGAGATTCAACTTTTCTGTTATATTAGGGTATCCAATGATGATAATTGGTGCCTTGTCTCATACTAAAATACCCATTTCATTTCATAGGTGGTTTATGATATCTGGGGCTTTGGTCATTGATTCCTTTATGGGAAATCTGTGTAAGAAGCCAGGATTACTGTTATCACCTAGATTATTCATAAATTCTATATTATTCATGGTTTGTAGAGCAAAACTTACATGTGATTTCTTATTTTTGATAACTAAAGTCTAATTAATATGCTTCTTGGGCTTGTATCTCTTATGTATTCTAATTCTTTTTATCATTATGAGTACTATATTTATACATAATTCACTATTCATAACTCACGATAATATTGTTTTAAATATTTGATATCATGATTTGTTTCTATAATAACTATTATTTTTATTATTATTTTAGTTACTGTATACCATATTAACATATATAATATAAACATTTTCCCTAATTACCAAAAAATATATATTATAAACAACACACACTCACATATTATTTTGGCTATGGATACACATATATATATATGTGTACGTATTACCTCATGTGTTTCACATGTCTTATCATGCACATGTCCACCCCAACTCTCTTCATAGATATTGCATAGAGATATTATCAAGATTTATTAACTTTTGTGAAAAGTGATATTTTATTATGGTTATTAATTATATTAATTGCATACAAATATCTGTATATCAGATAAGATAGTACAATTAAGCTAATAAAAATAGATATGAATTTCCATAAGTATTTCCTAACAAGTTGGTATACATCACATTCCATGTTAATGCACCTTATACAATGCCTTGTTCGCTAACAAAAAAGAAAGATGATGTGAGTCTCGTGCTTGTTAGTGCCAATTAAAAAAATTGGTATACATCATATTCCATGTTAGCTACTTGATCTTAAAAATGTCGAAATCCTCTTTCAATATGTGTTATTTGAAATTCCTTCTATTTATTAAAAAATTCTTCCATTTATCATTTGAAGTTCTCTTTTTTTTACTACTTTAACACATAAAATATGATAATTTCAAATTATTTTATCAAAAAACTAAGTAAAAAACAAGTAACATGATGAGATGAAAGGAATAATAGAGTTTTGCTCCCTTGTGCACGTCATAGTTTAAATCGGATCAGTAAAATTCTAATGTGATTTAATTTTAGATATTGAGTATATATAAAAAGTTAAAATTATGAATTTATAAATAATTAACACTAAAATAATAGGACATAACTCGATACTAGTAAAATATAAAAGTTGGTATAAATACATATATATGCTCGTATGGATGGATAGTGATGTATATTCACAAATAAAATTACATATAGCATAAGTTTGATTCATGAGTTTGTATCTATTTAGTTCAATAAAAAATAGTTTGATTTTTCAATTTCTTTGGTTTCTTCAATTTTTATAATTTAGTATGCGTTTAATTTATTGTAAAACCATGATTCAAGTTAATTTGAGTTAACATTGTAGACAAAAATGTTGACTTAAATTCACGTTTGAATCATAATTTACGGTAAATTAAATACACACTTATATCGGGTAACATCGGTCTATTCTTTGACACATTCTTATACTCTCTCGATAAGATTGGAGACAGACTCGTGGAAATGTTCAAAATCTATTTCTTAAAACGAGGAATGGTTTAAAAAGCAAATTGATCATCAATTTAATGGTAGAAATTTAAGGCACGCACTTGCAGATCTGTCAAAAACATCAAGATATGTAACAACATAGTGCAAACCAAACTAATTGTCGTTGTTGATCTAATCTTCAATGTGTTGGCTGTTTGGCACTACCGACCAATTTAGCTAATCCTTTGTTTTATTTGGACAACGATGGAAACAATATCACTTGCAACAAAGTATGACAATAATTTATTAGAAATATAACGTTTTTTTCCCCATTTCTTTTACTCAATGAGGACTGAATTGATGCGAATTGTGAACCAAATCAAGAAAAAGTGCTGATCTCACTTTAATTACTTTGACCCATGTCCTTTCCAGGACCTTTTTCTCCATTTAAGGCAACTTTTTGACTCAAGAGGGTATGCAAATGCAATATCCATTCCATGGTCAACTGGTCAACCTTTGGAAATCCTCTTAATTATTGAAAACCACACGCTTGGGTAGGCTTACATATCCATCATCCTCACAATAAACCGTAATCCCACCATCTTATCTTATGTTATTCTTTGGAACTCCAAAATGGCAAAATCATTCAAAGGGCTCGTAGAAAGGTTTTCAATATATAATTATTTATTATGATAGCTTAATTATTCTTTTTTGTTTTCCGGCTGAAGCCCTGGTTATTGAGCTTTGGATTTTTAAAATCACAATAGCTGGTGCTCATTTCATCAAGATATATAGCGATTAATTATTGTTTTTTATTACACTCTTAGCATTTAGAAAACAGTGTGTTTGGTAAACAGCGAAAAGCCAAAATTAATAGCTGAAACCATTTTAGGTGTGTTTGATATTTGGTAAGATGGTTTTTATGGTTAACTACTAACTTTTCTTGAAAAGCTACTTGAGGTAGTTTTTTTTAAAAAGTTCTCATTTTTAGCTACTAGCTAAAAGTTTATTACAGTTTATCCCTCAACCACCCTCACTTATCATTATTTAATAATTAATTATATATGTCCTTCTAAGTCATTTTACCATTTTCAATTAGTTTTACTAAACAACTCAATCAAATCAGCTAGTTTTCAGCTTTCAACTAGCTTTAAGTTTTCAGCTAATTTTTCAGCATCTAATTTTTCAGCTTTCACCCAATTTTACCAAATGAAATCTAAATCACGATTAATTCAAATGGAGCTGGATATATAAATTCATTTACGAGAGCAAAACTCTCATATATAATACTTGATATTAAAATATTTTTTAAATCAGTAGGCACTGATAAGCAACGAGGTACTGTTTAATATGAGACATATGAATTGAGATCATTCTTAAAGTATCTTATTAGTTTCTTGATGATATTACACACACACACACATATATATATATTAATTGGGCATGTCATTTGTAGACTACTTGTACCATTTTAGGCAGCATAATGTGAATATCATAATAAAATTGCACATAAGGTGTAAACAAATTTAATTAAGTATACGTTCATCTTTGGCTTGCAAAAAAATAATGTTCAAGTTCAATTTATTTATTTAAATTATTAAGCTAAACTTTTAAAATTGAGTTTGACTTACACTAAAATATTGAGTTTGACTTATTTAAAAATATGATACTTAATTAACTTGCTTATAATTTCATTATATATATATATATATATATTTCTTTAAGAATTTTTTATTCTTTTGATTTAATGTATAGTATATAGCTATGAGAAAAGAAATTCACACAATAAAAATATAAAATAACTCATATAACACATTTTTTTCTCTCCATCATATCACCTAACACATACCACATTTCTCTCTCTTCTCTCTCTTTACTATTTTTGTCTTTTTATGTTGTATGGTTGTATTGTTGTATGAATAACAATACTCTATAGATTTTGTGCCCGTTTGGTTTACAGTTAAGTAGAATTGATTCTAGAAATCAATGGTTGATATGAGCGATACACGCTTTACGAAACATATTGGACGAAAATGATTTGTACTCAATTCTGTGAAACCGTGGTTTTGCACTATAGCAACGGTTTTCTGTTGTTGTCTAAAATAAAAAAAATGTTTTATAGCTGAGTATAATTGATTTTAGAATCAATGGTTAAAAATGAATGATGGATGCTTTATGAAGTACGTTGGACAAAAGTGATTTAAAATCAATTATGTGGAATTAATTATGAAGTATTTGGAATTTAAACCAAACAGGCTTAGAGTCCTTAGTTTTCCCTTCCATCCCTTTACTCATAACCCTCTCCTTGATGCATGCCAAAATATGTCCTTTAGATCGACCTGCCCCACTCAACGGGTAAACCAAAATACTCTTTCAAAGAATCTAATTAAAATAAACATATGTAATAAGGGTATGTGTGGGATAGGTTGGGAGGGGGGTTAGACCCGTCCCTTACCCGATCCTAATTTTTTATTTGGCCATTTTTTAATACCTAAACTCGTTCGTAAACCTAGAAATTAATGTATCGCTCCAATTAAAACCATGTTGAAGTGGAACAAGATTGGGTTGACTCAATGTATGAGTTGATTAAAATCATTAAATATTTATATTACAATAATTAAATAAAAATTAATATAGTGCATGTAATTGGTAAATACTCTCTCCGATCCTTTTTATAAGACATTTTTTACAAGCTTTTGTGTTCCTTTTTATAAGACACTTTACAATTTCAATGAAGCAATTATTACCTTTTTCTTATTTACCCTTATTAAATTTGATGTTTTTCCAACTATCAAATAGTAGTAGAGTTAGTTAATGATATTAAATAGGGGTAAAAGTAAAAAGTTAAAAAAATCCAACAAAATTAACTAACTTTAACCACTTTTATTAGTACATGTAATTTGGTTAGGCGTGCCTTATAAAAATGAATGGAGGAAGTATGTCATATATATTAGAATTTAATTCTCTCAATATATGAATTTTTGTTACTTTATTTTTTACTTTAAAACGTTATTAAAAGAATAACATCAATATACTGTTTTGTGTGTGGAATGTGTTTAAGTATATAGAACCTCTATTGTAGAAGAGAGTTGAATTAACAATCCCCCTGAAAAATAAATTGATGTTAAGCCTTTAAGTAATAGAAAATAATAAAAAATAACATTATATATACATATATGAGATGAGTTGTGTACCTTGGAGATTGACTCGAACTCATCCTTAACTCGATATCGAGTTATTAAATGAGACTCACTTTAACTCAATTCTTTCATGTGGGATTGAGTCAGACCCAACTAAGTAATCTGGGTTGGGACGAATTGGTGAGATGGAATAGGTCTATCACACAATAAATCTCTCGTTGAACATATAGGGGTACACTCACTCAACAAAATGCTCAACTTGTAATAGATTTATCTTGAAACTCTGGAAAAAAAGAGTTCAAGATAATATGGGCTAGTGCGCTTCCTCATTTACCTTAAAAAACAAAATGTATCTGTATGCAAAACATTAACAGTTTGTTTGGATAAGGAGGGAAGTGGAGAGGAAAGAATTAGGGTTAAAGAAAGTAGGAGAAAAGATATAATCATAAAATGAATAGAAGTAGGATGGATTTTTAGGTATTTTTGAATTGAGAGAAGTATAAGAAAAGTATTAGAGAAAGAAAAGTTTATTTGGTTGGTTTGAATAGAAATGTGAAAATAAAGAAAATGGTTTTGACTTGTAAGGACATTATAGGCTCTATGAGAAATAAGAAATGTATTAATATCTACCATAAAGAAAATTAATTTCACACATGTTAATATATTGTTTTGCATTGAAAAATAAGAAAATTTATAAGAAAACATAAGGAGTGGAAATAATAAAAAAGGGTGTAGGAATAACAATGAACTCTCCTAATAGGCTAATATGGGCCTTGATTTTGAGAGATGTGTACCTGAAATTTGATATTTTCTTTTCCTCTTATGCTTTTAACAAAAATGAAATAATGCATTACTACTGGAATTAGTAGTCAATATGAAAAAGGAAGGAGGACAATGGGCTCTTCTTGGATATTTTCTTTTACTCAGGAGGCCATTAATTTTGAACTTGAATAATGTTCTCCCTAAACAACAGGTGCTCCAATGATCCATGTGATTTTCTCAGCTACAACTTTTTAGTCCTCCAATACCTCAAGCTCCTCAAGGTGTTGGGAAATGAGGGTGGTACCTGTAAAGGCACTCAACCCAGGAGTAAGTAGGTATTTTGACAGAATATTGGAAAATGCGGGATAAATTGTGTACTTGATCATAGGCTGCATGCATGTATTTATAGGGCTCATGGAAGCTTCCATGAGGTAGCGGGGTGTTATCCCCTCATTCTGAGAAGGTTACGCCAAGTGCCATTCCGAGTACGAAGAGGATTCTGCTCCACCCATGTGTTGTTTTGGTGAACTACCACGTACTTAAGATGAAGGCAGAAGGTTCGGTATGCATGTGATATCCGATTAAGGCGTCGCTCTACTGCTCAGACAGATGTCATGGTCGGATTAGTCCGATGTCCGGCTCAGACGGTAGTACGTAGATCATGATCCGAACTGCACCCGGAACAAATAACATCACATTAATGCATTTCATCAGCAAATCAATTTAAATAGGGTTCAAAATCATAACTCTAATATATTATACACTTACTCATATCCAATTTTATCGCCATGCATTCTTTAACTGGTGAAAAGCTTCATATGTTTATAAGAACGTTATTCTGAACTTGTTTTCCTATAATAAATGCACTCTAATTTTAGGAAACAATAGCACCATGATGTTCTTTTAACTTCATTTATAACTTCTTTTAGAATTTGCTAGTGCTTTTTATAGAAGAGACGATCAAAGTCATCTGGCCTTGGGGTTTTACAAGAGCTTAATTTCCCACTGCTTTTTGGATCTGCATTTCAATTATAAATGCCAATAATTTATGGTTTGCTCCCTCTAGAATTGAATATAAGAAAAAAAAAATTATATACTGATTAAGAAAATTAGTTCACTGTATTTAATTTTCTTGTTACAATCTAAAAATGAATTGCATTGACTAAATTATCCTACATTCAATTTCATTGAAACTTGTTTCAAATGGACATAGTACTCTCTTTCTATCTCTTCTTATTGACACATGGTTCATTAAATAGAGTTGTTAGAAAATTAAATCTATTCTTGAATCATTGATACTAGTATTGTTCTCACTTTTTTTTTATTTTGATCTGAAAATTGTGTGCTCATTTGTATGTTTGATTGACGACTGCGACATTTGTGAGATTGTATATATAATATATTATCGATTTAATACTCAAATTGTTTGACAAAAGCAACAGTAGGTAAGGTAGAGATATTTGTTTATCGATTGTTTTGTTTAATAGTCAAATTGTTTCCAAAAAACAACAGTAGTGTATATACTAGATAGAGATATTAATTTTTATTTTATGTGAATCAAGTAAATCGATTGCAAAACCAACTGTAGGTAGAGTTGTAGTTGTAGGAGAAGATTGTTGTAAGTAGTAAATAGTAAATCTTTAATTCCTAAAATTTTAATAATTAGTAAGTAGTAAATCTTTTTAGTTTTTAGGAGAAGATTGCAGTTTTTTATTTATTAAATTTAATCTCATTAAAACTTGAAATTGTTAATATTAAAATTCTTTTGTTAGATCAAATACTTTTTAAAATTTTTAGGAGAAGATTGTAGTTTCTTATTTATCAAATACTTTTTTAGTCATTTTTGTTTGGAGATTCTGGTTAATATTATTAAAAAAGTGATTAATTTTATTTTAAAATAAATATTTGGATTATTGTAGTAAGAAGTAAATAATAAATCTTTAATTCCTAAAATTTTAATAATTAGTAAGTAGTAAATCTTTTTACATTTTAGGAGAAGATTGTAGTTTCTTATTTATTAAAATTAATCTCATTAAAACTTGAAATTGTTAATATTAAAATTCTTTCGTTGGATCAAATACTTTTTAAAATTTTTAGTAGAAGATTGCAATTTCTTATTTATTAAAAACTTTTTTAGTCATATTTTTTTAGAGATTCTGATTAGTATTATTAAAAAAGTGTGATTAATTTTATTTTAAAATAAATATTTGGATTATTGGAAGATATAATTTATATAAAAGATTCATAAAAAATTTATCTTTTATGGCAAGGGAATAAGTTTTTTCTAATACAAATAATTAATAGAGATAAATTCATAATAGTGTTTTTTTTTCTATAAACTTACAATTTTAATTTGTCTTAGAATAGTGGATCCCTTACCTTGTTAAAAAAAAATTATGTAAATGATTATGATTATTTGACTTTAAATTTTGAGTGTATCACATTAATATCTTGCTCCCCCAAAAAATTTAGTCAAACTTCGCCACTTGTTAACATATAGATCCCACCAAAGAAATAATAAATCAATAAATAAAATATTTTTATTACAAATTATCACATCATTTGCTTATTAAAAACACTACATATTTCAATAAAAAAAATTATTTTGAATTCTCTGATCAAGGCTCTTAACACTCCCCATAATATTACCACATCATCATAGGGATGTGTAGTGACTTAGATGAGTTTTTTTTTTTTTTATAAATTTAATTCTATATTTTTTAAGATTTAATTAAAATACATGGTATATAAATAAATTTTACATAACCGTGCAATAATGACTATCATTTAATAAATAAAATTTCTTTACCGAGGGTAGATATATTAAACTCCTTTAATTTAATTTAATTACTTTCATCCACAATTACTATTCGGTGGATGATAAAAATACTCCGTGATCTCCTTCATTAACACACTCCTTTCTGTGGTTGCGGCTCTTTCCGGTAAGGTAGTGTTCTTATAACTTTAAAATCAACATTTTCTTCAAATCTTTGTCAATGAATCTTTTTAATTTTTAATCGCTGCCTGCTACTCTTGGATTTCTCTTTCTTCGGTGTGGGTTCTAAGAATGATATATTAGAAAAAAAAGGGTTTTATTTTTTATCTGGTAGAACAGTTTACCTTTCATGTGTGAGTGTTAGAGCATGGAGCTTAAATGGAATTGAAATTTTTCTATCATTTTGATGACCCTTTGGTTTTTCCATCATTGGGTTGAAATGGTTTTGCCTGTTTGTAAGGACCGTTTGGTTTGATTTGATTTCAGCACAGCAAAATGGAGTTTGTTTTAAAAATAGTTGACACGGCTAAGAGGGCTTCAAACAACAACACAGTGATCAATGTTTGTCTGATTGCTTCGTTTGTAACCCTGGGTGTGAGGTCTATTAATCAGCAAAAGATCATTGAAGCTCTAGAGGCTGAGAAGGAATCTCTTACCAAATCCAACAAGTCCATTAGAAAGACCATCTGGGATTGGAAACAGCAGCTTTATGCTGAAGCCTCAACTGATTCTGCCTTGGTTCCTCTGGCAAGGCTCAAAGCCATCTATGGTGAAGCCCCACCTCCTAAACGTACTACACTTGGTAATTCACTTCTATCTCTTCCCACTTGCTTATAGCCTTAACCAAATGAATGAGGCAATGGGAGTGTTGATTTGATTTTGGTAATGTAGAAAATGATTTTAGGGATTTAAAAGAATGTGATGAAATGATGAATCATACGCTGTACAAGTTGTTTTCAGTACTGGCTTGCATGATAGAACTCTACAATCATTTTCCTGTTCAATATAGTTTTGTGTAAGTTTTGTGTATGTTATGTTCTTGTTATTTGGTGGGCTTTATGCATTTTTTTAACTTGGGGGCAATTTTATGCCTATACCCTGTGTTTAAGGAGTATCAATATGATTATAGTGTGATCTGTTGTTTGGGATAATGATTCTGGAAAAGGTGAATAAAACCCTCTCCACAATCTTGTATTATAAATTCTAACAGGTTATAAATTATAATATATTACCCTAGAATGATCATGAAGATAATGTGTTATTTGCTGAGGCTGTTTTATTTTTGAAGTTCAGGCCTTCATTTTTCTCTCCATATATATTTTGCTGAGGGAAAAATGAACAAAACAAAAAGATTGGCTTAGTCCAAAATCATGTTGGGTAAACCATGACAAAAGAAGTTTTCTTGGTTTTTCTATTTCAAAATGAAGCAGCAGAATGTATGTTGGTTCTTATGAAGGTCATTTTGATAAGAACTTGTCTTTGTCTGTGAACTTATTCTGATTATCTACTCAACTACCTTTTCATCAGAAATTTTCCAGCTGAGACAAAAACAGTAATAGGGGAAATAGAGGGAGAATGCAGGAGGCTGGAGGCATAAATTAAGCTGAGTGAACTATTAAAAGTTAACTTCTAAATAGGCTGCCTAAAATAGATTCTTTATGGATCCAACACTTCCCTGGATCCCGCCCATTGAAAGAGCTTTATAGCACGGGTGCCTTGTTTTTAGAATGACAAGTACAAGATACTGGGCAAAAAAACTTTTCAAACTAATTAGTAAAAATAAGAAAAATGAGAAAAAAAAACAAAATAGACAATGATTCAATACAGGAATTTCTTCCAACGTTTTACCCTATCTGTAAGAAACTCTGAAGCAGTCCATATTGCAGCACCATAGAGAAGCTAAATGAAAAAATCAGTGCACATACTCCACTTATTGCACTATAACCAAGGATTTAAAATTCAAATCAGACTGCGTTTATCTTTAAAATACTTATTCTTATTTTTTTTTTCAACTTTTACCCTATTATATACCAGCTTGACTCAAAATATAAGGTCTGCATAGTTAACAGTGACAGCATGAGACACATTTAGTTTTACTACCAGTGTGAATTTCTTTTACATGCATGTTTTTGTGCCTAAAATATTATAGCATAAAGCTGTAGTAAAGGCTTGATGTTGGTTATCCTAGTTTGAGATTTTTACACAGATGGGATGTGTTGGAAAGTCCCACATTGACTAGTGATAAGGCCATTTAATAGTATATAAGCCTTGAGCAGTCCTCACCCTACAAGCTAGCTTTTGGGGTTGAGTTAGGCCCGGGTCCAAAATCTAAGATGGTATCAAAGCCTATCCTAGATGATCCGTTGTCATTGGGCCGCCACCCGTATAGTTGTCCACGCTCCAGATGTCCAGTCCTGGGCGTGAGGGGGTGTGTTAGAGTCCCACATTGCCTAGAGATCAGGCCAAATTATGGTATATAAGCCTTGGGTAGTCCTCACCTTACAAGCTAGCTTTTGGGGTTGAGTTAGGCCAAGTCCAAAATTTAATATGGTATCAAAGCCTATCCTAGATCCGTTGTTATTGGGCCCCCACCCCTTGTTGTGTCCACGCTCCAGATGTCCAGCCCTGGGCGTGAGGGGGTGTGTTGGAAAGTCCCACATTGACTAGTGATAAGGCCATTTAATAGTATATAAGCCTTGAGCAGTCCTCACCCTACAAACTAGCTTTTGGGGTTGAGTTAGGCCCGGGTCCAAAATCTAAGAGGATGATTGATATATTCACATTTTCTATGCACAATGGCTTCTGCATTACATCATGATTTATTTACCTTCAATTACTGTTTTTTGTGGTTTTTCCAGGAGATACTGTGACGAAAGATGCAAATTCATCTGGTTCCACCAAAATAGTCTACTGAGATCTGCATAGTTGTCAGGATTTTAGAAATTTTTGTCATTGGAAGGATATTAATAAAATATTTTCAAAGAGAACAGAAACATATAATCCTGTTATATTTTTGTTTTTTGATTATTAAGTAAATGTTGAACTTGGAGGAAGTTAAAACGGTGAAGATGTTAACACTAGAAGGACAAAAGCACATTTTTTTTGTTTTATATTTGATCTGCCTAACAATTTTGGGGAGCAGATAAAAACTAGATATAGAATTTGGTAGGTGAGAGGAGGATGCTGTCTTCAAATACTTGCCCATTATAGTTGTCTGGTTGGCTTCCATGGTGAATGTACTGGATGGCTTTTGATGAGCACAACCGTTGCTCCATTTTATCATTTATGTTGATTTATAAATGTTAGACGCGGGAGTTGTTTGATCATGTACTTTTACTACCTATCATTCAATTCAGTTGACTTGTGACCATCATAATATGAGGTTTTGGTCCATGTTTGGATTTAGGAAATACATAGTTGTACAAATGCTATTGATAGTTGCTAGATAAAAATGATCCCTCCCCTTGTGGGTTCATAGGATTCTATAATTCCTTTCGGTGCTTCCTTCTTCTCTCAAACCAAAGGACTATCAAATGGTGATGGGTCTTAGTGGAAGTGAAATGTGACTTTACTTGCAAGTTCATAGGTTCGAATCCTAGAGTCGCCATTCTTAGGTAGGGTTTTACCTAAGCACCACCTTTCACAATTATGTTTGTGGAGGATTCCTGATCAAAAGATCAATAAATCAAATGAATCTGATGATATTGTCTGGACTAACAAATTGTAATGTGTCTCCTTAATCAAGTAATGCAGTTTATGTTGTGTAATTGCTGATTAATTAATGGTTATAGTGAATTACCCTCCCAAATGAGGACAAAGGTTCGGCTTAATTGTATCGTTCTGTATACAATTGGATTAGTATAAGAGTCTGGGGTTACCTTGGGGAACCAAAAAACTAATGAATAAATATCAAGTGTTTGATAGATAAGATTAAACAGGACATAATAGAATATATGGGTTTTGTTTTATTTTATTAGACGTGGAAAAGAACATGATATAAAATGGTAAAAGGTAATTTAGATTTTAGTTTGAATAAACCATCAATTTCATTCCTTACCATATTACTTTTCTCTTTATCACTCCTCAAATTAAGTTAATTATATAAATAGTCATTTAACTTTCATAACATCCATCAAATTAGTTCTTGTTGGGGGTGACGAGATTTTATGAAAGTTAGAGAACTAGTGTGACATATATTTTAAAATTTGAGAAATACTTATATAATTATTTTAGTTTGGAGATTAATGAGAAAAGAGAGATGACAAGTTAAAACAATGAAATTGAGAGTTTATTTATGTTACTCTTAAGTCCTGTCCTTGCCTTTTCAAACTTTCGTAACAACTCAAACTTGGCAACCTGACCTTAATGTGTAGGAGGGAATTACATTTTTGGATGATTTTATTAACTCATAACGAAGCACTGCACTATTCTTAACACACACTTTTCTTTTAAAACAGAGTATTCAAATTTGGAGAAAAAACTCATGTCCTCATGGTTCTTTGCTATTCCTTATGCCAGGAAATAGAATTAGCTTCCTTTTTTTTAATAAAATATAACTTTATTGATCTTATAATTTTTATTTTGCTATTCAAGGATTTTGTTTTAGAGTTGCGTTAACATAAAATTAGACACATGATGAATCTTATTCTCATACGTAATAAGATATAATCATTCAAGTGCATAGGAAGCAAAAGTAATGTTGACACTAGTGTTGAAAGACGTTTGGATTGTGACTATAGGCTGCTTTGTTCAAGGGAAAGTGACAAGAAATATCCCTCTAATTGGACTTTAAAAACAATTACTATATGGTAGCCATCCGTTTCCATTTTGTTCTTGACATCCTCTGTTCTCACCAGAAAAGCCAATCACACACACACACAACTGCTAATTGGCCTTTCATTTGATCATTTAATTTGCAAAACCTAGCTATAGTGCTTCAATCATGGCTTTCAGCTGTTCATCTTTCATCAGTTGCAAGGTGCTTCCAATTCCATTAAGCTTAAACTTACACACTAGAATATTGTTACTTTTGTTTTGTACTTTTGTATAGGCTATATTGTTATTATTATATATTTTTTTTAAAAAAAAACTAACAGAAATTTGAAATTATGGTTATTTGGTTTCAGAAAGATTTGGGTTTCTTTGGTTTTCCTTCATCATCATTCTTTATCATTGATCATAAAAGCAAGAAAACAATATCAAAGAAGGTTGTTTCTGTTGTGTCATCCCAGAAGAACAAACGCAACCCTTCTGCATATGGCTCAGTTGGGTTCAATTCAATTCAATCAACTCTTGTTCACTCAAATTAAGTTATATATAGTGCTAGCTAAATACTAATGTTGGGTGTTGTTTGGTGCACTGTAGAACAAAACTCCAATGACTGTGACAGAGAAGATACTGGGGAGAGCTTGTGAGAAAAGTGAGGTGAGGGCAGGGGAAAACGTATGGGTTAATGCAGATGTTTTGATGATCAATGATATCACTTGTCCTGGTGTGTCTGGGATCTTCAAGAAAGAGTTCGGAAACAATGCAAAGGTACTATTAATTATGAATGGATTAACTTTTAGACCAATATCGTGTCTGGTTTATCCAAAATCAGGTTTCAAAGATGATCCGAGCAAACGTTATTCTCAGCAGCAGTATTTGTCATGATTCATGTTTAAAATGTGATATTGGTAAACCAAATACTGATCAAGTTGGTGTGTGTTTGATTTGGAGTTAAGACCGACCAAACTCAAATTTAGATTTTCAAAACAACTATTTATTGGAAACATGAGTTTATTACGATTCGACGCTAGGATTATCTGTTTTGTGTATAAAACTATTTAACTTTGTGGCTGTTTTGAGATTATGGAAGGTTTGGGACCGTGAAAAGGTTGTAGTTATCCCTGATCATTACATATTCACAAATGATGAACGTGCACACCGGAATGTGGATATTGCAAGAGACTTTTGTATGGAACAAGATATTAAGTACTTCTATGATATTCAAGATCGCAGTAATTTCAGGGTATGCTTCTGTCTAGTCTTTTCTTACATTTTTGTTGGTTTTATTTTTATTTTCTTGTTTGCTATTGTTAACATTGATTTATTAATAGAAAAAAAGCAAATTTCTATAGTCTGAAAAGGAATTTTAGATTTATGAAATGAAACCAAAATACACAATATATATGGGCCAAAATACACACAACAAAATAATAAAATATTCTGCTACTTTAATTTAATTCATACACAATTCAATAACTTTGGACCTAACCGTTGAGATTTACCTAACTTGAGTTAAACTACAAAAACTTGTAAGTTTAGATAAATTATAAGAATTTATTTGATAAATATTGCAATTAAATAAGTCTCTATACTTAATATAAATTTTCAAATATATCTTTAATATTTAATCAAAGTTTATAGTCGTTAGTAAGAAGTGGCTTATTTAAAATATTTCAAAAGTATAAAACTCCTTTAAAAACTCTAAAATTACAAGAATTTATTTTAAAATTTAATTAAATTATAAGTATCTATAAAATAATTTAAACTAAACAGAAAATTTTGATTGCTATAGTTTATTAACAATGGTGGATTCCAACTTACTTAGTGAAAATGTCTAATTAACTAATTTAAAATTTAAAATTTTAAAATAAAATTAAAAGAAAAAATATTTAAAAATTATAAAGGAGCTATATATAAAATACAGAGACAAGACTTTTAAAATTATGAAAATAAAATATCTGAATTAAAACATACCATCATTTATGTATATTAACTTGATATAGTGTGTCCAAATTTGAATTTAAAAGGAGATATTTATTTGATGTAGAAAAAATAGCGTACATATTAAGAATGAAGTAAATAAAAAAAGTACTCCCATATGAAAGTATGAATTTAAATTTAATATATAAGGGTTGATTACCATGGTTGTGATTGATAATTTTATTTTAGGGTAAAATGTGTTTTTAGTCCTATCGAGTTTTGCTTTTAGTCCTTGTAATTTTTTTTTCTTTTACGTCCTTATAAATGTAAATTTTTTTAAATATATCTCTGCCGTTAAAACTATGTTAATAACTAACAATTCGACTTTTGTTTTTAGTCCTCATAAATGAAGAGCCTGTTTGGGTGCAACTTCTCCAGAAGTACTTTTAGGTGAAAAAAAATAGCATGAATCAAAGAGGTCAAATGGATTTAACTTCTCCATAAGTTAAAATTAGCCTTTGTAGACCACCTCCTCCAAAAGCTCTCACATTTAGCTTCTCTAAAAGTAACCAATTTTAACTTATGGAGAAGTTGAATGCATTTGACATCTTTGATTCATGCTATTTTTTTCACCTAGAAGTACTTCTGCAGAAGTTTTACCCAAACAGGCCCGAATTTTCTTTCTTATTACCTCCTTACAAGTGAATTTTTTAAAAAAGCATCCATGTCGTTACAACTATTGCTCATTTTTCTTCTTCTTCTCCTCCTCCTCCTCATTCTTCTCATTCTCCATTTGCTACTCCATCTTCTCATTTTCCTCCTCCTATTTCAGGTATGATATAATTTGAACTTATTTTTAGAGTTGTGACTATATGATAATGTCTTATTTAGTTCCTCTAACTATACACCTATGCAAAAAATTGTTAATTTTTAGAAAAAATATGATAGAGGAGGAGGAGGAGGAGGACCGTTAGAGTTAATACAATATTTAACGGCAAGGACTAATTTAAAAAAAAATTACACTTGCGAGGATGTAAAAGAAAAAAAAACATTTACGATGACTAAAAACAAAATTCGGTCCATTTACAGGACTAAAAAACATATTTTACCATTTATTTTATCTATTTTTGACTACATGATTATTCATTTTAATTAATAAAGCTTTTTTGAAAAAAAAAATCAAACATTAGCAGTTATTTTCATGTCATTAAAGCAATTTTATTTACTATCCGTCAAGAAATAAAGTTTAATTGTTTAAAAGAAAATAATGCCATGTACTTAGGTATAAATATTAGAGACCGCATACTAATTTACAAATTACAATTGCAGGCCAACCCTGATTATAAAGGTGTTTGTCACGTTGCTCTGGCACAAGAGGGTCATTGCAGACCTGGAGAGGTGGCTTCTGTTAACAAAGCTATTGTTATGTTAGTTAAAAAAATTTCAAACCTACATGTTTCTATTCTGATCACTTTAACATATGATAGCAGGTCTTGTTTGGTACTGATTCTCACACCACTTCAGCTGGAGCATTTGGCCAGTTTGCTACTGGAGTTGGTAACACTGATGCAGCTTTTATATTGGGGACTGGGAAGATCTTACTCAAGGCAAGTGAACACACACACACACATATTATCATAATTTAATTATTTGTGAAAACATTTGAGGACAATTTCTTATATTGGGGACTATCATTTTGCTTCTGCATTTTAGTATTTCTTCTTATCAATCACTTATTAATTTCCTGAACACACTTAAATTGCAGGTGCCTCCAACATTAAGATTTGTACTGGATGGTGAAATGCCTAACTATTTGCTTGCAAAGGATCTAATTTTGAATGTAGGTGATGTGTTCCTCTCGCATATTTTCCATTTGAAAGAAATGCAGTTAATCAAAATTATGTGTGACATGAATATATCATAACATTAATTACTCTTGGTGGCATTGCCATGTGAATACATTAACCACCATTCAGATCATTGGTGAAATATCTATGTCTGGTGCAACATACAAAACGATGGAGTTTGTTGGGACCACTATTGAAAGTTTAAGTGTATGTATACTTTAACTTTTTGTTTTTCTTGTCCTATGCTAATGTTATTTGTACAAGTATAAGATTTCTGAATTGTTGTATTATAGATGGAAGAAAGGATGACACTGTGCAACATGGTTATAGAAGCTGGAGGGAAAAATGGCATTGTTGCTGCTGATAGGACTACATACAAATACCTTGAGGTTGTTGGATTTTATAAGTACCCTTTATATTTTCCTCAATTTCATTGTTTGTCTCTTCTCTGGTACCGAGCATGTTATATATGCTTATGCATGTGCTTGCATATACATACATATATGCAAGATGTGGAAATTTTACTTAGAAAAGATGTGTTGGTTATCTGTAATGCTTGAAATAAGCTCCTACAGGTGTTATTGTTTGTCATGAGTTTTGCCAATCATACCCTTATTTCACTCAATTGAGCTTTTACTTCTTATTTCTTAATATTATTTTCCCTTCTCCATTGCCATGGATTATATATTGCTTACAGGATAAGACATCTGCACCATATGAGCCAGTTTTTAGTGATGAGAAAGCAAGGCAAGTTCTGTTTCCTCCTCACATATGTACATTTATTATTTATTTGATTCATAATTACCAAGGTACAAATTCTCTTCTGTTTGTTATTAGCTCAACCTGTTGCTTGGATCTTGTATTGCAATATTAGACGGACCATATATGATATTCTGATTCTGATTTGACCTCAGGATGTAATCTTAGAATCTTTGTTCTCTAAAATGTAACTAAGATATCAGCATTTCTGATTGAGTAAGTAAAAGTTTTATAATGGTCTAATGAAGAGTTTATATCCTGCAAATATTAGTAATTAGCCGTTGTTGAAATTATGAATTTTCATGTTTCATCTAAATTCTGCTATTGATGAATAATTGGGTGACATCGAGAGCTAGTTATCTTATAAATATAAAACACAATCACATCTTTTCAGAATAGTTCATATGTTTCTCCTTTTTGCTTTCTCTTATGTGACTTGTTAAAATTGTTTTTTGTTTTCTTTCTTGTTGATGTGCTAGATTTCTAGCCCAGTTTAGATTTGATACATCAAAGATGGAACCATTAGTGGCCAAGGTAATTTTACTTAATCATATTTTTTATCTTCACTTTGCAATAATGTTATGAACCTTGTATTGTAAAATCTCTTCTTACATTTCACGTTTGTTTGCTGATGTAAGTTATGTTTGAACCACTACACAGCCACATTCCCCTGATAATCGTGCTTTGGCAAGAGAATGCAGCCATGTTAAAATTGACAGAGTATACATTGGATCATGCACTGGTGGAAAGACTGAAGACTTCACGGCTGCAGCAAAAGTTTTCTTAGCTGCTGTATGTCTATTATAATTTTCTTTGTTTCTCTTTCACTTTCTTTTTAACTTGCAAACTGCATATATTTTATCAAAGAGAACCATTAATGCTATGGACTCTGGAGGGCTTTGACCTGTAAGATGGCATATATAGATAAGTTAGTGCAGAAACTTCTATGTTTCTGCTTGTATGGTGATATATTTGGATGACAAAATTCTGCTTCTCACAAAAATTTGGAATTGAGGACAAAGATGTTACTTTTTCACTCAACCTGTAATGAAAGTTGTTCTCAGTAGAGTTTTCTGGATTGATCTACCACCAGTGTAGACTAGCTTTAGATCCTTCCTACTCTGCTGAAATTGTGAACCCAGGGTCTCTTACTCCCTAGATGCCTATTTATTTTGCCTCTCTCAACCGCCCCATAACTCCACATCTGCCAGTTGCTAGGACATGTCTTATCCCACTCCAATAAATGTTCTCCCTAGTTAACCGCCTGTCAAAGAGTGAGAGGAATGCCAATATTGGGCCTACTCGGTCGGCCCAATTGGCAGGGGAGTACACAACCCCTCAAGCCTAAGCCTACTCGTAGAGTAGTGCGCAAGGCTTAAAGAATCAAACACCTCGGTAGGACCGACTACTATGGTAGTACACAGCCCCTCAAGTCTAAGCCTACTCGTAGAGTAGTGCGCAAGGCTTAAAGAATCAAACACCTCAGTAGGACCGACTACTATGGTAGTACAAAAGTATCTAAAATTTTATACAGTATTAAAAGTTATGCAGAGTAGTATGTTTATGTAGTTCTTTTTTTCCCCGCACAATGCACATTAGTCACTGTTCTTTTTCTTTTATTACTAACTTTGACATAATGAAATCTGTTCCACTGTAGGGAAAAACTGTCAAAGTTCCTACTTTTCTTGTTCCTGCTACACAAAAGGTCTGTGAAAGTGTACTATTTCTATTTGAGAACATGGACTATATTTCCAGTTTCAGAAGTGTTAATCCCCAAAATTGTTGATTGAACATACCACTTATTACAAAATTTTCAGGTTTGGATGGATTTATACACGCTTGAGGTACCTGGCTCGGGTGGCAAGACATGTTCAATGATATTTGAAGAAGCTGGTTGTGATCCACCTGCGAGTCCTAGTTGTGCTGCATGTATGGGTGGCCCAAGAGACACATATGGACGCTTGAATGAACCCCAGGTAAACTTTCTTAGTAATCTAGCTTCAAAGGTTATATATTGCTTAGAAAGAAAATCTTAATTTCTAGCTATAATATTTGGAACTCTTGGATACATCAGCTTCAATTGTGAAGACCAATTATTGTTGTTCAGAGCCAATCATGAAACCTGAGATGTTGTTGGGAATTCACCACATAACATTGAAAAGGAAAAAAGTTTTTTCACACCCCAAGGGTAATCTGTTTGGAACAAGGGGCCAAGTATAAACATTTCATCTGTTAGGGGGAGGGGGAACATTCTAAAAAATTTTGAAGAGTAGTTTACAAACAGGAATGAGAAGGGACAGTAGTTTCTATTTTCCATCTACTGGGGAGTTTGTCCATGATCTAGGGAAACTAGACACAGCATATATGCTAAGGCCTATGAAAGCAACTTGGCCCTTCTAACTTCTAAGTCAACTCAAATATTCCATTGAAAAAACTATTTCTTACTTTCTAGAGTGACTATACATAAATAGATTTAACACTAACTTCTTTTTATCTTTTAACACATTGAATTTGTGTTTTTGTTTTCCCTTTGATGTAACTGATGAAAGGACTCTCATTGCAGGTCTGTGTCTCAACGACAAACCGTAATTTCCCTGGTCGGATGGGACACATGGAAGGCCAGGTATATCTTGCTTCCCCATATACTGCAGCAGCATCTGCATTAACTGGTTTTGTAACCGATCCCAGGAAATTCTTATAGTAAGCTAGGATGTCCTAAAATTAATTCTGCCCAACTTGAAGAATAAGAGCTGAAAGAATTTACATGATAGAATTATGTATTGTAAGTCAAGTAGTTTCGTACAAATGAATTTGTAAGAGTAGCAAGCTAGAGCATGTTTGTGTGTCAATTACAACTTGGCAGCTATATATCCACAGAATTGTTGCAAGTTTTAGAAACATTGTCAACATAGATTGCTGCGTGGATGAGATTTACAGAACATGATATGGCAGGGTTTCTGTTGAAATTGATGTGCAACAACATCAAATGGACTAATATATAATCTAACACACATTAGTAGATTCATCTGGATGCATTTTGATGAGAATTATATATGAAATCTAACAAGGTGTTAAACTGAAGCACTTGCTTCCCTAAGACCTCCTTGTAAAACCTGGCTTTCAGCTCTACAGATTTAAACAAAAATATTCAACACAGATTACAAAGCGAAAAACTAATAACTAACACACAAAATTTTATTTGTAGAACATGAAAAGCTAGCCTAGAGCAAGTTCAACCTTCTTCAGGATTATTACTGCGCATTGATAGCACAGAAACCACTTCTGCAATAACACACGCCAATAATAGCTGTCATTTAGGAGGATGGAACAACGAAAATCCCAAAACTGAATCCAGATCATATAAAATATACTGAGCCAACTTTGAAACAATTAAACTCATCACAGAGGTAATGTGATATGATGATATCTTACAAAAGATTGAGATTCTACAACTACAAGAAAACCGAGAGAGAGATATATAAAATATATATATGATGTATATGTGTATAGTCTTATGTTATATTGTGGAGTCCCAGCAATTTCAGTGAAACTGACATGCAATTAGAATGACAAATTAAAAGAGTAACCAAAAAAAAATCAATAAAGAACAATGAATAAAATTACAGTTAATTTAGTCCTTTCCCACATCTCCCATGATCTTCACATCCACTTCCATGCAATGCAAACCTCAACGAGTGGCGGTGGTGGTGTCACAGCAAGCTGGTATTGTCATCAGAGGGAGTGCGGCGGCGATTGCGGTTCTTCTTAGCCTTAGAGTCACCACCACAGACGATAGAACATTCAATACCACAGATATTACTAAAACAAGAAAACAAGCCACTTCCACTCCCACCATCTGTGTGCCTCCGCGTGTGGCGGCTCGTGGTTTTGGTGCTAGACGTCGGGAAGCTCGAGAACTCGCCGCGATCTATCACCGGCGGCAGCTCTGTCCGCCACCTCTCCAACTTTGACTGCAATCCTTCAATGCTCTCATCCAAGCTCCATCCTCCCACCGTGGAGTTCTCCCCTTCCTCAATCACCGGCTTCCTCGCCATATCCGCCGCTACCCTCCGACGGCGATGGTCCAAGCTCAGATTCCGTCATGATAACCGGCACCATGTTCCCCAAATTGGACCTGCGCGGGGTCGCGTACTCAAACGCACCGTTCAGCTTCCCAAACTGATGAATCGGGGTTCCCCTGTGAGAACCACCGCCGAATCCCACCGCTGGATTAAACTTCGTCACCATCGGAGAGCTCCGAACCTGTGGCCCCACCACCGGCGAGTTCCGGAACTGCGGTTTCGGCGAGTTCCTAAATTCCGGCTTCGGCGAGTTCCTAATCTCCGGCATCGGCGAATTCTTAAACTGCGGCTTCGGAGAATTCCTAAATTCCGGCATCGGCGAGTTCCTAAACTGTGGCATCGGCGAGTTCTTAAACTCCGGCATCGGCGAGTTCCTAAACTCCGGCATTGGCGAGTTCCTAAATTCCGGCATTGGCGAGTTTCTATACTCCGGCATAGGTGACTTCTTAAACTGCGGCTTCGGTGAGTTTATAAATTGTGCCTTTGGCGATTTCATAAACTGTGCCGGTGCCGGAGAGCTGTGAAACTGCGGCGCCACCGCCGGAGAGTTTCGAAACTGCTGTCTGGGCGAAGCGCTAACTTCATAGGCAATGTTTGTGATAGGAACGGTTCCTTCCTTTGTGTTGATGTCACTTGAGGCTGCTTCAGAGACGGTGTTGGTGTTGATGAGTGAATCTTCCTTGTTATCATTCTCAATCTCAACCACCTCATTGTGGTGGTGATTTTCATGATCATGAGGTAGTTGAGGTGGCGGTTCTTCCACGTGTACATCTGAGGCAGTTGCAATTTTTCTTTGATTTGTAAAATTCCAAGGCAACACCGAATCACTGAGGACGGAGCCTGTGACCTTATCATCGCTCTTGGCAGAAACACCGCTGACGATTGAACTCGCCTTCGACGACGTCGTTTTCTTCTTTCTCCTTTTGTTCTTTTTATACTTTTTAACGCTCATTTCGGAGCCTGAAATGACAGAACTAGGTTTGCCTTTGTTGATGATGGTTCGTTGATGGCGCGCGGCGACCTCCGAGGCAATCATGGAGCTGGTGTCGCTCTTGGTTCGTCGGAGCTCCGGTTTTGAGGATTGGAAAACGTGAGGGCTGAGGTGGTTGTGTGTTTCATAAGCATCTTTTTCTCCCATGAGATGGCGGTATCCAACGGCGGAGGAATTGAGCGTGTAGAGCGGCATGCTCCGCATGGAGCTGTCTAATACGGCGACGCCGATGTTGAGGATCCCCTGAGGTCTGCCGGAGGCACGGCGAACCTGCAAGGCCACAAATCTCATTCCAAGTGGAGCGCGGTTGTTATGGAAGGGCCTGGCTGGCGGAGGGATGAGATTTCCGACGAGGACACGGACGGTGCCGACGTGGATGTCTCTGAACCAATGCAAAGCGTAGATCTCAATCATGATTGCTGACGTGTCAGCGTACAAGAACTCCTCATCGACACGGAAAACGAATTTATCGTTCCATGTAGGATTGGTGTGGCCTTGCGTGTCAACACGCGTGGATAGCTTGCGGTCAGGGTGCACCCATGCAACCGCGTAGGTTCGCATGTTGCGCCCCACGGGAGCGAGGTCCTGTGCAGATATCACATTCAGTTCCAAAAGTTGGAATGGTGCTAGGATTTGAGACATTTTGAAGGCTTAATTTCTTCTTCTTCTCAACAACAAATGTTTGAATAATTAATTAAGTAATTAATTAATTACCAATAAAGCACCCAACCCAATACTCCCAATACAATACAAGTATTGGTTGGGTTTGGGTGCAATATGGTATCAATTAATTAGATGTGGATAAAATGTCGTGAAGGTTGTTTGGGTGTTTGTTGGAGAGGTAATTGCTTATTTGAGTTTGTAAGATCGAACGTATGTTTTGTAGAGTTTATCGGAAGTTTTGGTGCGCTTGAGGGTTTTGATCCAAGAGAAGAGGGAAGGGAAGTGGAGAGAGCGATGGCGTGTACGGGGAGGGGTGCCACTCGCGGTCGTCCAAGAGGAGGACGACGAGGGAGGGCGTGACATGAAGGAATAGAGAGGAGAATAGGCTAAGGGAAGAAAGAAGAGAGAGGAAATGGGGGATTCACTCCCTACACAAAAACGACAGCGAATTAGAGGGGCCATTCATTAGTTTTCAAGCCTTTGTTCTCACCGTTCTTTTCGCCACCCATTTTGGAATTTTTCTTTGTTTGCCTTCAAAATGTGGATTGGTTGGGATGGGAAATAAGTAATATACGCAACGCATGCATGAAGTTAGTTATTGGATCTTATTGCCAAACGCTGTCCTATTGGGGCAACAATATGTATCATTAACAAACTCTAGCTGTGTCATAAGTATAACAATCCATATTACGCCAGATTGTAGTACAGACCATGAGTTCCTTATTTTGGAACATTTAGGTTCCAACAGTACTAGAGGAAAGCGTGATCCAAAGCATATATAGCAAAGGTGACTCCCTGTACAAACTAACGAGTTTACTAATCAGAGCTCCTTCTTGATTAGCTTGAACTGAAACGGACTTCACAAACTACTAGCTTCAATTTTCAATTATTGACTGATATATAGTGACATGAACGCTGATCCACTTCATATTGGACTTTTTGATGGACGTGCACGCAGGGCATCTGTAATTGTATATCTAACTAACCCAAAACGGAATGGAATAAAATGGAATATATTGAAATAAATAAAGTTATTTTTTAATTATCTTAGACATTTTTATGATAAAATAAAATATTGATTTCATACCCCTTATTAGAAAAACAGAATATTAATTAGATAGAAAAAGATGAAGTATATTTTATTTTTTTTATCTTATTTAAACGATACAAGTAAGAAATTATATATATATATATATATATATATGGGTGGGGATCAACTTACTCTCGAAGTAACTTTTGGTAAAGTTACCCCACTTAATAACTTCTTATAAACATTGAATTTAATCAATCCGACAGCCATATTAAAAGTTTTCATTCACTAGATCAAGCCTACAAAATTTCATAAAATTTTAAAATTATTTGATATTTCATCAAATCACTTCAGTTTAATGTACAATATATTTTTTGAAATATAAGTAAATGTCTACTATAAGATTACATACCTATGAATGTCCAATTGATCTAAAATTTGGTGTGTATAATTATGATATTGATATCACATTATTCAACGGTTAGATTTGTTAAATTCACATTCTATAAGTAGTTATTAAGTGGAGTAACTTTGCAAAAGTTACTCCTGGAGTAAGTTGATCCCCACCCTATATATATATATATGTATATATATATATGTATATATATACATATATATATATATATATACATATATATATATAAGTCAGGATCCGTTGACACCATGTGTCAAACTTCAAAACTTACACCAATTAATAATTTTTTATAGAATGTGAAATTGACCAATCCAATCGTTAAATTGAAAATTCTTATAAAGTAAATCAAGTTTATAAAATTTCATAAAAATCGAAAACTATTTGATACTTCATCAGACTAATTTATTTTAACGTATGATATGTTTTTAAAATATAAGTAAAAGTACGTTGTTAGATAACATACCTACGAATGTCTAAATTATCTAAAATTTTATATACATGATCATGAAGGTAATAAATATAATATGATTCAACGGTTAGATTGGTTAACTTCACATTCTACAAAAAGTTATTAATTGGTGTAAGTCTTGAAGTTTGACACCTGGTGTCAACGGATCATGACTCTATATTATATATACACACACACATCCAATGGGTGTTTATAACCCTTTAGAGCATCCACAATGGAAGCTTGGAAAATGTTCTCAGTAAGAAATTTCGGGCTAACCTCTAAGGCAGTTAACTCGGCTTTCCTACCAAAATTGTGAACTTGTCTGTTTCTTCAATCTTTCCTACCTTTCTATAGGCCCCCTTGGTAACTACCAGTGTCCTCATTTCCCCACTTCCCCCACTATTCCATATTTCCGAAGTGCTCTTAATGGGGTAGAGAACAGACATGGGCCGATAGATGAGTTGACCCAAAACTCAATATCTGAGGAGTACAGGAAGCAATATAGTCAGGGAAGGATCATTGTTTTTTGGGATTCAAGCATTGCAAGCAATTCTCATAAGTTTTTCATGGGCTTCGATTACTTTCTAGAGCAACTTTCAAAAGTGATAAAAAAATAATAATAAAGTAGTTAAAGAGATATTGGAAACAACCAAAAAGAGTTGCTTGATTGTAGAGATAAAGTATTTAGAGGTACTTGTATTGGAGTACAAATTAGTGATGTGTACAAATGGATCCCATTGATGAAAGAGTTGCTCCGTTATGATTTGCCTTTCTCTTCCTTTTGAATCTATCACTTTCTATTTTTACTTCTGATCTCTTTCTTCTCTCTTGAAGTGTCTACATCCCAAGGAATTTCAACCAATTGCTATAATACCATTTTATTCATCTTCATTAATTATTTACACTATGGAGTGTTGAAACTGAAATTTAATTTATTCACAAATTGGCATCTCTCTATCTAGTTAGGCACAAAACAATTGGTTCATAGCCTATTCCTAGAGATTGGGAGGTGGTCCATACAACTGAAGGAGCTCAAAAGGAAGGAGGTGATGTACTTCAAAGGTTTGTTTTGGAGTGAATGTTGTAAAAAACATGACTATTTTTTTATTTTTTTTGGTTTAAACTACATATATCATCTATGAAAGGCAATACCGCTCGAACCCGAAACATTCACATTTTGTGGGGTTAGCTCTCCCCGTGGGGATTTTTTTTCATCTATAAGACTCGAACTCGAGACCTTGCTTAAGGGAAATCAATTATGTACCACTTGAACCAACTCGTGTTGATTACACATGACTCTCTTCTATACTCTAAAAAATCTCTTAAAATATATTCATGTCCACTCTAAAAGTGATCAATCTCAAAATATATTCATGTCCACTTAGAAAGTGACCAATTATACTCTAAAGGATCACATGTGTTCAAATTAAATCTCTTCCTTTTAACTTTTTAACCATTAATTCTCTTTTTTATTTTAATTTGTGTTTTTATTTCAATTAACACATTTATTAGAGAAAATGAATCCTCTTAAATATTAGGTTCTGTTTTGGCCTCTAACCTTCACCCAAATAGGATTCTAATGAACCTGAGGATAGAACCTAATCCCTAAGAGCTTTCATTTCTTTTAATAATTGTATTAATTGAAATAAAAAATAAATTAAAATAAGGAAGGGAAAGAACGAAGGTAAAAATTACCTGTTAAATGAGTTTAGATCTAGATAATTACCCGCATTTTTTAATAGATACGTGTGTGAGTATGAGTACTATATATAAAACTTAACCCTACCAATACACACATTTGTATAATATATATATATATAATTGATTTAATTTTTAAATGTATATATTATTAATTAATTAATACTTCTAAAAAAATTAATATTAATATATATTATACTCATAAAAAATAATTATTATTTTTATAGTTAAGTGCAAGGAAAGATACATATATATTAGAATTACTACCCAAACCGATAAGAGTCGCAATATATACCAATACATTTTTAAAAGTAGATATGGGGACAAATAATATATATAGTAGCCCACCCAAATCCTTAGTTTTAATACACACCTTCTTTCCCACATATGTAGAAAATATAGAAAAAATTGTAATATACTACTTTTTAAATTAAAGAAATGTCAGTATAATTTCATTAAATCAAAATCATTAATTCCCTTTATAAATATAAAGTTGGGTTTTTTTTTTAGGTGGCGTTAGATATTCATTGCGCCAGTATGGGCTATGCAGAAGACTTACACATCCAATTTAGTTACTTTCATGTGACACAGTGATAGGAGACTTTCCTCCTACGCTTCTTTAACATAATCACGTTTATCTTGTAGATCGTCTTTTGACCTTGTATTGCACAACTGGAAATTGGAACCTAAAATTAGCTTTAGGTGAGCATGATTTTAGGATAGCAGTGAGTTTTTAACTTAAACATACAAAAAAGTGTGAATTAATTGAGATGCGCTTAAATTGATCTTAATATCTTACTACAAAAATCCTGAAGAAACATAACTATTGAATTAATTTTCTATGAAAATTGGTTCCGGTAAGTTGGTTCAAGATAGGGAATTAGGGCAAGTTTGGATGGACTTTTATAGAATACCTTCTAGGTGAAAAATAATACTAGTAAAATGAATCAAAGAGTTTAAATGAATTTAACTTCTCCATATAAGTTGAAATTTGTCTTTGCTGCCCACATTCCCCAGCTCTTTTACTTAAATTTTTCATGAGTAACTAATTTCAACTTATGAAAATATTAAATTCATTTAATCTTTCTAATTTATTTTATTTTTTCCTCTAAAAATTCTTTTACGGAAATGTATCTAAATTGAGCTTAAAGATTCAGGTGCACTAGTATTAGTGAAAAAGTAACCAACAATTGGTTACTATTCCTCTTAAGGAAATATAACCCAAAAAACCTTTTTGATATCCACTAAATCCATGGTTTTAAAAATATTATAGAGGAGTCGTTCGGCTGATTTAACCGTGAACCGACCTGGTGACCGGTCCATTCACACCAAAAAATCAATAATTCTTAAAATTGAGAATCGATCAAACTTGTTCAAAACCGGTGAAAACCAATAAAAATAATCTTATGCATTTTTAAGGAAAGACACTTGTTTAAGAATTACACACACATATATATATATATATTAAATTATCAATTGTTATTAATTTTTTTATATAAAACATATAATAAGGTTATTTATATTAATTTAAATTTTATATATTTTAATTTCTTATAAGTTTATGTTATTCTATTAATTAAAAAATTATACAATATTAAAAATATATATTTAATTAATATCGATTCGATCACATTTCAACTAATAAACCGTGAACGAGTGCCTTTATCGGTTTAATTACCGGTTCGATTTTAAAAACCTTGATGAAATCCCAATTTATATTCTCTTTGTTTTGAAATTTGAACCTATCTAATCTAATTTAGTGTGTGTTTAGTTTAGTGTTAAAACTTACCAAACTCAAGTTTAGATTTTTCAACTCAACTATTTCTAGCATTGAAAACGTGAGTTTACCACGTTTCAACGCTGAACACAACATGTTCTTAAAAAATTATTTTAGCAGTGATAAAAATACATTAAATATAAATATTTAAAACTCTTTATTGTCAAAGTTTTTAACATAATTTAATTAATAAAAATTTATTTCAGCAATAACTGGTCACATATTTTTGTAAAAACAAGCTGTATTTTTTATTTGCATTTTGAATAGCTTATGGCATTGATCTTTGTAATATGAACTTTGGTATTTATGTGGATGTAAATATAATGTAAAAATAATTGAGTATAAAACATTCATTATTGATTATTAAATCAGGAAGTGTTTCACCAAAAGTTTCTAAGTGGTAAACCTATTAATAACAATAATAATTTTTATATAACTATTTTATTTTTTTAGAATATACATTGATTTTTTATTAGAACATTTTCACGTTTTATTCTTTATATATTTCTTTATTGATCACATCACTTAATATATTATTATATCTCTTTCTTAGTGTTTTTTCTTTCTCACTCTCCTTATTTGAGATGGATATTCTTCACTAGAGGTGTACCTCCATATTTTTCTCTTTCTATTTTCCCAAAAAAGTGGGATGTGATATAGTTTTAGTTAGGCGGTTTTGATCGAAAATCACATTACATTTTTCACATTAAATTAAATAGGATTTAATTGATACTCCCTCCTGTCCTATTTATAAAAACCTTTTTGGAGGTGAGCTTGGTCCTTTTTATAAGAACTTTTTTACATTTTCCTATGCATTAATTATTATTTGATAAAAATACCCCATTAGTGGAGGTAGGTGAGTAATTAGTTAGTAGAGAGAGTATGACACAATTGAGTAGTTAAATAAAAAGAGAAAGATAATGAGTCTCAATAAATTCAAGGATAGTTTAGTAAATGTGATACACATTCATGACAAATTTATTGTAATCAACTAAATTAACCAACTTCCTTAATCTTTGTAAAGTAATTAAAAAGTTCTTATAAATAGGACCGGAGGGAGTATACACTATCAAGGACAGAGAAATTTTACACAAACCTCTAATAGTGTGTCATCACATCATTTAATTAATGTGACACATCATGTCTTATTAAATTTAATAAATAATATGATAACACATAATTAGATATTTATGTAAAAATAACAATGTATACCACCGAACACGTGGATCAGCTGGTCTCGAGTTCGAATCCTTTAAATGAAGCTGTGTTAAATACTCGGAGGGAGAGCTTTGCCGCCCATAGAGGATTGCCTCCGTGGAGGATACATGTGGTCTTGAAAAAAAAAATAACAATGTATATGTATTAAACTGAAATAATAATAAAGACTTTTCATTTTTATTATTGACTTGTTATTATTACTATTTGGATCTACACAAAGCAAGCAAAGATTATTTAAAAGCTTGGACCAGAATGCATATGAACTCGAAACTCTCGTTTTCCCATACCATATCTCAAGAACTTTGTCCCTTTCCATAATAGCGTTAGCATTAGCAATATCAAACATAGGCCTTGCTTTTTAAGCACTATAATTTATTCTGATTTAACAAATCTTGCAGCAACTCAGAGATATTGGCCTATCTTGTTTCCAGCTCCATGGACGAGTTTCACAATCCCGAGTCACCAGTAGTGGAGGATGAGTTTGAGACTGAGTCAACGTTGTATTCAGCTCCATCATTTGAAATATACAACAACTCTCATGGAGAGTTTGGAGATGATGACAATGACCCAGAAGAAGCTTTGAAGAGAACTGCTTTGCTTGTTGGACAGAGTTTGAAAGGCACAGACAGTGGTGAGTTCACCTTTGGGTGGAAGAAGATGGATTTGATTGAGGAAGGAGAGAATGAGAATGATTTGCCAAATGGGATTCAGAATTTGAGTGTTGAGGAGGAAGATGTTGAACCTGCTAGTCCCCCCATGTATCTGGCAGCAGGGCTTGGGGTTGATGGAAATGGAACTGCGTTTGGTGGTGAGGTTGTATCTGATGATATATTTATTCCCAACTTGCAAGAAAGTGAGGATCTTGAAGAGTATTACAACAAGAAGGTTGATGAGTATCCCTCCCACCCTTTGATTCTGAAAAAATATGCGCAGTTTTTACAGGTGAGTTCTTTATCTTCTTTAATGGATCTTCTTTCTTCCTTTTAATTAGTTGAGTTTTATGTTATTTAGTTCAAGAAGACATAAGTTTTGATTCTGAAATGAATAGGTGCAAAGTCCTGGTTTTGGATTGATATGGACAATATAAATTGAACCCTTCATTGATGTAGTAAGTCCTATGAGACATACCTATAAGCTTAAGCTACATATTTGTCAGATATTCACACCCCACAGGATTGTTGCTTGCTAACTCTGTTTAAACTTGTTATCACTACTTAGCCTTTCCCTTGGATGCTAGGAGAAGTAATGATGTTGCTCGGAGAACTACATGGTTTATTTGATCAACATCTTTTAGTTTCATTTAGATAAGCATCATCATGTTTCTTGTAGTTCTTCTCAGATGCTGACTTCTAATTTTTAACATTACTGATAGTCTAAAGGAGAACTTGAAGGGGCTGTGGAGTACTTTCATCGTGCTACCTTAGCAGATCCTAATGATGGTGAAATTTTGATGCTGTATGCAAAGCTGGTTTGGGAGCACCATCATGACAGAGATAGAGCATTGGTCTATTTTGAACGTGCAGTTCAAGCTGCACCTCAAGACAGGTAACCTGCTTTAAAAACTCAAAATATCATTAGTTAGTGTTTGTTTGTTTTACAGTTGGGGAGGTTCCAAACGTACTTCCAACAGAAGTAATTGTTACTTTTACGTTTTACCCAAACGTAATTCTGGAGGGCTCCCAACGGGAAAACAAATAGACTCTTAGTCCTGGTCTAAAATTAGTTCTTCAACCTCATATAGCCTGCAGAAACTGGAAGCTTCTCTTTAAACTTGCAAAATGTTAAGCTTTCCATGGCTACAAGATAACATTAAACTCATAAATATCCTTTTCAGCCATGTTCTTGCAGCATATACTAGTTTTCTTTGGGAAACAGAAGATGATGAGGATGAAGGTGGAAATCATGAAACTCAGGTATGTGTGTGTGTGTGTTTTCTGTCTTGGGGCCATTGTCTTCCAAATGACACACATTGGTTATTAATACCTACAGTTTATAATTGAGTACAGAATGACATGGAAAAGCAAAAGACTAAATCTGAAGAAAATGACTCAGTTAACCCATTTTCACTACATGTATCTGGACAAGAGATTGATACTGCAAATCTTACAACAGCTGATGTTGCAGATTATTTGAAAAAGATGGTTGATGAAAATCCTAACAATCCTTTGTTTCTGAAAAAGTATGCTCAGTTTCTGCTTCAGGTGAGTTTTTTTTTTTAATGTTCACACACACAGACTCACATCTTGTAGGAATTGAGTTACACACAATTCAACATCAATACAAATTTCAATCTCTTAAGCATACAGTGGCAGAAATTTTCATATAGACTAACACATGAAAGTTTCTTGAGCCATATTAATATTCTGAGAGAAGAAAGTCCTTTTGCCATTGTTTTTCTATTATTTTTCTCCTTCTTTTTCATGAAAGTCCTTTTGACAGAATAGAGATCTTCAAGCAGCAGAGGATTACTACTCTCGAGCAATCTCAGCTGATCCTAGTGATGGTGAAATGATGTCAGAATATGCTAAACTAGTGTGGGAACTTCATCATGATCAGGAAAAGGCTTTGTCTTTATTTGAGCAAGCAGTTCAGGCTACCCCTGGGGATAGGTAAAAATTTTGGAGACACATCTTTGTGGATATATATAATGTTTTGTTACTTTGCATGGCTATTAATGCTAAAACATGGAAGAGCAAAATTCATAGGTGATTAGGTCCTTGATTTAGAGTAAATCCTCCTTTAAATTAATTATCTTAGACTAAATCTATAACATGAGTCCCTCAGTGTTTACCTCTTCTCTGTTTTCAGCAATGTTCTTGCAGCATATACCTACTTTCTATGGGAAACAGAAGCGGGGGAAAGCTGAATTTAAAGGCAGATCCATGTTCAAGAGATCTTCTACTGGAAAATGCCATTTTGTTGCAACTTCACAAGACAAGTGGCTAGAATAGGTGCAAATAAATGCTTACAGACATAGGAGAATAAGGAAAACCATAAACAATCAATACATGAAGCAGCAAGATTAGCTCATCCAGAATAAAGAAAACCATACTTCTTTTATTTATTGCATTTCTATTTTTGCTAAAGTTTTTCATGCTTCTAGAATAACATGTATTTAACTTGCAGTGAGACAAGACTAACTTGCTAATAGTTATGTTAAAAGCTCATCTAATTCGAAAATCCCTTTCAATAGTTAGTATTGAAGTCATTCAGACTTCAGAGTTTGCTCTGTATGGTTGATGGACCTTATTCTAGTGTATGGTACTACCATGTCCTACGAAATATTGTGCACTCATGGTAACAGTTCAAAACTGACTACTTGAACATTTAGTTGATTGAATAAATAGGACAAATAGCAAGTCATAAGGCTTTGGCTTGGTGGTCATCCATTTAATAAGTAGGTGTTCCTTCTCCCTTAGTTCAAATTATGACCATACAAGGGGGAAAAAATCAAACAAATGATTACAGAGTGGATCAGTAGGCAGTAGTAGTATATCAACATGAGAAATGATACTGCTATTTGTACAACCATGCCATACAACATTGAGATAGAAAGAGAAAAGAGAGTGAAATGTAATGTGTCATCTGATGGAGAGAGATAAAAAGGAAAAATGTGTTGTGTAATTATTTGATATATTGGTTGTATAAATAATATATCTCAAACAATATAAAACACACTAGTCACTAGCCAGTAGACACATTGGAATGCAAAGGAGTAGTTTAGGAGAATAGTCTCTCATTTATCGGCTAAGAGATTTCAGGTCTAAAAAATTAGATGATCAATCATGGTTTCTCTATATTCCAACATTTGGTCATGAGAAATACATTGTCTTTCTTAAGAACATAGACACTGAATGTGACTGATTACGTTGGATGAGTACCGGGGAGGGGTTCATAAAGTGAAACTTCAACCAATAGGTTAACACAGTAAAATAATGGTGTTAAATAATTGATGTGCTAATTCACACTTAAAATTTAAAATATTACTCCCTCCGGTCCTATTTATAAGAACCTTTTAACTATATCACACGGATTAAGGAAGTTGGTTAATTTAGTTGATTGCAATAAATTTGTCAAGAATGTGTATGATATTTCCTAAATTACCCTTAAATTTATTGAGACCCATTATCTTTCTCTTTCCACTTAACTACTCAATTGTGTCATACTCTCTCTACTAATTAATTACGCACCTACCTCCACTAATGGGGTATTTTTGTCAAAAAATAATTAATGCATGGGACAATCTGAAAAGGTTCTTATAAAAAGGACCAAGACTCAACCTAAAAAAGTTCTTATAAATAGGACCGGAGGGAGTATAATCTAAAAGGTAATTGTCATGTAAAAAACTTTGCTTCATAATGCAAAACACTAGTGATTACCAAATTGATTTTTATGCATTCCCTTTTTAATCTTTTTCAATACTTGTTACTTCAGTTACTTCAGCATCAACATTCTATTATTATAAATTCTTTATATAACAAACGTGTTTTGTAATTTTTTTTTTGCAATACCATGTACATCGTCCATGAGAGGCAATTCTATCCGAGTTGTGTGTAAGACCTTTATGAGAAGCAAAACTCTTATTATGGTAAATTCGTATTTGACGTAGAAATATAACTATAAGAAAGATAGGTATTTCTAAGAAGAATCTCTTTTATTATGAAAAGAACAAGACTACAAAGTAGAATTCTCAATGAATTCTTTATCTCTCACAATGCTCTCTAAAGATTGTTTTCTCTTTTCTGCTTGAATGATTTGTTACAATCCTATGCATCTATTTATATTAGAATACAAGTAACATAAGCCTCCAGTTATTAATAGTTCATATTAACCAAACCATAATTTACTGAATGGTTTATAACTATTAACTATATATGTAAATGGATTTAAGTCATACATAACAACTCTTTCCCTAAGTATTTAACACAGTTGCATACTCAGTGCTCGAACTTGAGATAACTGGTTAAACTGAAATAGACCCCTGTGAACCGATCCACAATTCCAGTGCTCGAACTTGAGATAACTGGTTAAACTGAAATAGACCCCTGTGAACCGATCCACAATTCCACATGTTCGGTAGTAAACGTGTTTTGTAATAGCCCCTTAAATGGTAGTTAGGTAAAGTTCTTCCAAAAGTGGCGACTATAGATTCAAACCCCTGACTTTGCAAGTAAAGTCGGTATTGGGTCATAGACTCATCGTCTCCTTTCATTGTGACCAACATTGTTTGGTTTACTAGTACACTTAACACAACCATTTTAGTGGTTTGAAACCTATATTAGTATAAGTTAGATTAGTTTGAATTTAACTTAAACTTATGAGGACTTCATGGGTATTTAACGTAAATTTGTTTTATAAAAAAATATTGGACCATTTCTATGGAAATTGAGACTTTTCCTTTTAGTTAAAAAGTATGATATTTATATCTTTTACACATTGTTGAAAAATATTGTAAATAACTTATCAATATATTTCTTGAAATATTTGAACCGTGTATTATTTTTAATATGGCCTTCAAGAAAGTATTTAACTATTCTTGTAAAAGACTTCACATTATTTAAAAGGACAAGGAATCTAACTGAAAAATTAAAGGTGATAAGGAAGGCAGAGACCGAGAATCGATATAAAATTGTAACACCAATGCCATGTGATTAAACAATTTAACACTCTGAAGTGATGTGATGAAAATAACTAGATTTCAATGGTAAGAAGATAAACAAATGTCAAATGTTTTAAACACATTGCCAACTAACATAAAAATCCTAAAGCAAATGAAGCAAGAAGCCCCTTGCATAAAAACAAAATATAACATCTTAAAAAGAATATATGAATATGTGGTTCTTAATATCTATTGAAACTGACTCAAAATTTGATTCTCTCGCTAAATGATTCATCAGGATTCTGACAAATTTCTTGGCACTTGATGACGGGCAATGGGTCTATAGAAACCATTTCCCCTTCCAAAGTTCCTTGAACCAAAACCCCTGCCTCTACCCCTTCCTCCTGTTGATATTTCAGAGAATAAGCATAAGCATAACAAAACATGACTTAAAAACAGTTTAATTATGCAGAGAAAAAAACAAGGAGAAAGATTGCTGGCAATCATCTATCTGCTTGACCTATGTGAACATCATTAATATAAGCATAGTTGGACAAAGTATCATTTTTTAATAATTGATGAGGCAAAATTAAATGAAGTATGATGTGGGTCAATTCATATCTATAACATATCTTTGTCCATATTGCTCTATAGTCCATAGCAATTATAATGACTATCATTTGAGAATTCAAGACAACTCCCATCAACTCATCTCTCACTAACATATTGGTAGTGTTTTAACCATGCATATGATGTCAAGAATCAGGGACATCAATGACAGAGAAATTTTGAAAAAAAAAAAAAAACTAAAGCAGAAGCAAAACTGGAAAAAAAAAAGATTAGAGTAAATAAGGCATACTTCCTCCCCGTGAAGGGATGTGAATGCTACTGTAAGGTCTTCGCTCTTCAATGTATACTTGTCTTCCAGCTACCTCAATTGTTCCTGCCTGTGAACATCCAAAACAAATATGGTTCGTAAGGTAGAAACTAAGGACAGGTTTCTACACCAATGATCATGGTGAGCAACTAGTATGTTCAACATTAGCTTGAGAAGGGATATTAATTATTACATCATAATCATGAATATATAACCAGTAGGCATCATAAACTTATCATTTAAAACCAAATCCAAACCTTGAGTGCATTGTGAGCGCCAGTCCTATCTTCAAATTCAACAAATGCAAACCAAACTCCCACATCCTGGAGACAAACAAAATATTTAGCTTAGTAATATGATGAGGAGGGATCAAATTACACCATTGTAACTTACACCAAGTCTTACACTATTGATAACTCAAGAATGAATGTGAATTTTATTGATTCAACCTTTGAATTATAACCATTCATCATCTTGATTATTTGTGTAAAATTTCGTAAAAAATTAACACTAATAACTTGATAATCAAATAGTTCTTATTTTCATGTATTTCAAAAGTATATATATGACGTTAATCTTCACACATCTTGATGATGTATTAAATAATTTTGGATCAATGTAAAATTTTATAGATGTGATCTTTATGATAATAACTTTCAATCTAACGGTGGATTTTGAAAAATAATTATTTGTTAAATAATTATTTAATGGTGTAAGATTTGGTGTAACTTACACCGGTGTAAGTTGATCTCTCCTCATGATTATAAATGAAGTAATATTTAGTTATTTGAAGATGTAAAGGCCTACCTTGCGACTTCTTATGACAACACCATCAGGCCGAATCTTACCAAAATTCTTGAATTCCTCTTCAATTTCAGAAGCAGACACAGAAAGTGACAAGTTTCTCACATAAACTGATTTGATTTCATCTGAAAACATTCCCAATCAAATCAAAATATGCAGCACAGAAAAATGAGTACATAAAAACTACATACTAGCAAGTTAAAGATTCTTTTAAACAAATCAGTGTATTACTAAAAGGAGGATGCACAGTGCCATTAAAATGTGCATTAACACCAAAGAGTAACTATCCTAATAATAAATAAAAGAACTGAATTAATGAGTGTCAACAAGTACATACAGGAATCGTCATCTTGTGTTGTGGGGACCTCCTCTGCTGCATCAGTTTCAGACCTTTCAAATGCACTAGTTGATGCAGTTGTTTGCTGAGTACTAGTTGCTGGAGCATGATCCCACTCTAAAGAAGATGCATTCATCTGAGATGGATGAGAAGCTACGGATGGTGTAGATTGTCCTTTAGCAACACGTAACTTCCAACAACAGTTTCATAAGATAGTCAGTTCCAAAGTCATAACTGAATCTTTGAAGAAAACATTGTTCAGAGAGTAATCTATTGGTTAGTTTGCACATACGATGGAGGCATAAGTATGTTTCTGGGGCTCCTCAGGAGGTTCTTCAGCAGAAGTAGGTGCATGATCTTGAGCAGCATCCACAGTAGGTTGAATTGAACCATGAGACACTTCAGCAACAACATCCTCCTCATTATGTTGTTCAGCATCATGGACTTGCTGCATTTGTTGCTCTGAAAATCCATGATTGTCAACTACACCATTTTCTTTGACCTCATTTTCAGCAACAAACTCCCTCGCCTGTATGTCTCCACCCACCAGGTTGGATGCTATAAAACCCAGCACTCAATCACTTAAAAGATTAAAGTTTCAAGAATCAATTATATTTTATAATCAACCACAATGGTTGTAAATCCTAAAGTTCATTAAAGTAAAAAAAGGTCAAACTTTTAAAAAAAAAGTTAAACTTCACTTCCTTAGCACAAAAAATTTTAAAAACCACCAACCACTTGCCACTGTGATATTCATATGGATCTATGGTCAAGATTTATAAAGCTCACAACTCTTTGATTTCAAGTCCTAGAAATCTATATCCGCTCTTGTCATCCTGTATGAATGAGATTCAATGCTAATTTGTGATAATGACCTGTGGCAGTAGAAGACTGATGATGATGATGTAGAAAATGCAACTATTGACAATGCATAGACTACAAACATGGCCTCTGTATTAACAGTAACAGAGGCATCAATAGGTGCCAGAAGTGATGGATGTGAAAGTGATAATAACTTGAGGAATAAAGGAATAAACAAGTTCTTTAACTTAGGTTTTCTGACAAAACGTGATATAAGAACTAACAGATTCTCTGGAACTAGAAAGGAACGAACTAAAGAATACAGGACTAACATTGTAACACAGCTCAAAACAAAAAATCAGATCCACAATTCACATAAAAGAACAGGGAACACCAATGGCCATAGAGAGACAAAGTCACAAAGACAATAAGAAAGTATATCAGTAGAAACAATATCTTTTTTCGATTATTTTATAATTACAATAATTAATAAGTCAAGTTATAATCATAAGATTCAAGCAAAAGAACACTGACATAGAAGAAAAACTTACCTGGTTGATTAATTGTGCTAGGAGCATTCAATTTTGAACCAAGATTGCTTTGAGGTAAGAAGATTGCTGGGTCATGATGAACTGGCTCCTCTTCAACAAAGTGCAAAATATCACTGAGCACAAAAAAGCCTTTTTCTTGGGGTGCAAGGAAGAATGTCTGCATAAATTCCTTCCTCACATTGTAGTCCTTAAGTTGCAAAGATCCAGAAGCCATCACAAGAACACCACCATTCCAAGATTCCAGAGATTGTACTGTGTTGATTACCATTTTGGTAAAACGGAGTGACATAACAAGGGAATGGATTTGCTGCCCAGAGAGAAATTTCTTTAATTCTTGGGGGAAATAACTAGCTATACTATAATTTCACAGGCACAAACAATAGAAGATAATGTCCATCATTTCAAACAATTAATAAAGGAAATAATACACTATAATTAATAAAAACAGCAGAGAGAATAAATCTGGAAAATAAACATTTTAATACATTTCCAAGAGAGCACTGCTAGTCTACTACAATCTTAAGATTATAGACCATACAAGACAAAGCCAAACATTTTCCAAATAAAATAATCAATATCTAAGAATAAGGCAAATCTACGTGTTACTGCCAATGAGGGAGCTGGTACATGACAATTCACTTTCATGTGTCTAAAAAGAAGTGGGAAAAATAAACCATGGCCAGCCTTATAACAGCCCAATTCATATCCAATCTAGTCACCACACTCCACACAACCTACCAAACTCATCATCTCAAACTACAATATAAAGGCCAAAATTATACGCCTATTAGTTTCTATATCTAATATTATATTACTTATTATTATATACTCTCTTTTCAATACCCTTACTTTCAATGAATAGTAGTAATATAATAATAACAAAAGAGAGGGGGGGAGTAGAATAGAAATTACTAGCATTGAGGTGGCAGTGTCCTTGAAGCGGCCATCGATGCGTACCATGGTACTGGCATCAGTATAGAACTGATACACCAACTCTGGCGTAAGATCAAGTGCATAGTAGTACTGCCTCACAAAGTAAGTCCCAATCTGAAGAAACCACCCACCAAAAAATAAACATAAAAACATTTGCAAACTTGAGTTTAGGTGAACGTGATTTATTGATTTGAGGGAACTTAAGTCTGTATAAACGTGATTTTTTGTTTGGATAATTTGTTGCAAACGTGAGTTAAAGAAAAAATCGAAGGGAACTCAAGTATCAGCAAACACAAAAGCTAGAATTATTGCATCCAACTAAACTAAGTTTCCATCCAAACTCAAGTAATAAATGTTCATCCAAACATTACAAAAAAGACAGAACTCACGTTTTAAAAGCCAAATACTTTTACTTGGCCAAAACGCCCATCCAAACACACACTAAGAGGATGATTGGTTTAGCGTTTTCGAATGCTAGAAATAGTTATGTAAAGAAATTTAAACTTGAGTGTGGTCAGTTTCAACGTTAAACCAAATACAGACTACGTGCAAAATACAAATGGGTTGATCGGAGAGAAGAAGGGAACCTGAGGGGCGGTGGGAAAGGGCGTGGCCATTGCTGAAAACCAAAAAAAAAAGGAGTAGTGTTGTCCTCTCCCCAATGAAAACCTCACCTCAGATTCAAATCAGAGGGTGAGGGGTTTATTTTATAGACAGAGAATGCAGAGGGAAGGGAGGTTGTTGTAGAGAGAGAATGCAGAGCGAAGGGAGGTTGTTGTAGAGGAAAAAGATGATGTGTGATTTTCGGAAGGTTTGTTGTTTGTGTTGTGTTGGGGTTTTGTTTTATCTGCGACTGTGTTTGTTGATATGATATTGATGGAGGATGGAAGCATGTTGTTGCGCTAAGTGCGCTTTTTTTCCATCTCACTCATATCCACAACATCACAAATCTTCTCACTCAACATATTAAAATCATAATCAATCATTTATTTTGTCACTTGTGTATATATTTTTTATAAAAATAAATCAATATCATGTGTACGGCATAATCTATAGAATTTTAAAATAATATTAAAAAAATCAAGTGATAAAAGATGTAAAAAATTTAAAAGAGTATGTTTATCTGTATTAACAAACAACAATACAGCATACAAGTTTACCAAATTAAAACAATACAACATATAACGATAAAAATATAAAACAGATATAACAAAAAAATGTGGGATGTAATTGTTGAAATGATGTAGAGAAAAAGAGAAGAAAGATATGTTATATGAATTGATTTTTTTATTTAAAAATATAAAAGATGAAACAATTAGGAAAAGAAATTAAGTAATATGATTATTTTAAATTATCTTATATTTTAGTATAATTTAAAAGATAAAACTTTTTAAGTTCACAATGTATATCTTTTAAATAGTAAGAAAATATATCAAAATCTAAAGTTTTTTTAAACAAAACCTAAATTTGTTTAACAATAAGATAAGATTTACAAATTAAAACTAATTAAAATCTTGTTCACTTTATCTTCTTTCATTTCAAATTTAGAATCTTTTAAAAAATATCTTTTCACCCTTTTTTTCGTTTTCTTTATCTTCTCTTTTAATGTGACTTTATTTTTTTATTTCATTTACATATCTTTTGCTAATTTTTTCCTATTATTTTGATGAAATTTACTTATTGACATTATTTTATAACTTTTACATTTTCAACTAACTATTCACATTGACGTCAAAAAAAAAACTAACTATTCACAAAAAAATAATGTTTACTTTTAAAAAGCATGTTGATCATCTTTATATAACATTCTCCTTGTTTTTCATTATTTTTTAATTTTTAAATATGTAATCTTTTATTTTTAGTTATTGTTTATTTATTTTTTAAAAGAATATGTCAAAATGTAATACTTTTTTAACCTCACAATGTATATCTTTTAAATCCTAAAAAAATATCAAAATCTAAAATTTTTTTAAAACAAAATCTAAAGTTGTTTAACAATAAGATAAGATTTTCAAATTAAAACTAATTAAAATCTTGTTCACTTTATCTTCTTTGATTTCAAATTTAGAATCTTTTAAAAAATATATTTTCACCCTTTTCTCGTTTTCTCTATCTTCTCTTTTAATGTGACTTTATCTTTTTATTTTATTTACATATCTTTTGCTATTTTTTTCCTATCACTTTGATATTTGAAATTTTCTTATTGACATTATTTTATAACTTTTACATTTTCAACTAACTATTCACAAAAAAATAATGTTTACTTTTAAAAAGCATGATGATCATCTTTATATAGGTCAAGACTATCATGAGGTGATTCACATGTTTAAGATCGTTGGATTTAAATGAACGGATGAGATTTTTTACTGGAAACGGATAAAAACCAACAAGTGAAATTTTGTCCTTCTAATCAGCAAGTCTTTAAAATTATGTTCATGGTCCTCTAGTCTAGACTCTGGAGCCTGAGACATTACCGGAATAAGTGGATTCTATTTTCCGGCGAATCATACTCCTCCCACAACTTTGTCATTGTCACATTTTCAACACTTTCTTTTACCACTTCCTCCCTTTCTCATCATCAAAATCGCTCTCGTTGCTGTTCGGTTTTCTTCTCCGGAGCTCGAGAGTGACATCAGTGGTGAAGTGATGCTTCTGCATCTGGATGACGAGGATTCAATTGATGCAGCGTTGGCGGAGTCATAGTCAGAGGGCGTCAATGATGGCGCAAGAATGGCGTCCATGACGAAGGAGTCGAAGACATACCATTTTTGGTGGATCGGTTCGCAATGCTGGGAGTTTACTGGAAATTGTATTGGCTCCGGGTCCTTCAAAATCAAATTTGGTGGTTGTACTTGATGGATCTTGAAGAGAGAAACATGCGTAGGTGATGTGCAGTGGATGGTGGAGGAAGAGGAATTGAAGTTGTTGAAGCAAAGCATGGAGTAAAGGTTATTGATGTTTCAGTTTCAATGATACAGGCAAAATTTGAGAAGAGGAATCACATATCGATATACTAAAAAGAGAGTTTATTGGAACCTGTTTGTGTTTATTCTTTTAAAATTCACCCACGTGCAGATGAAGAAGGGGGAAGAGAAAAGCAATGGTTATGTACCAACTATGTACAGAACATATTTGGATCTTTATTGAAAATTCAAATAATATAAGGACTAATACATAAATTTTAATTTTTAATAAAACAAGTGATGTAACTGATAATAGCAAGTGGTTTGGCATGTGAATCACCTACTACTAAGATTCACGGCAGTCTTTACCCTTTATATAATATTCTCCTATTTTTTTTAAATATTTATTTTTAGTTATTTTTTAAAAGAATAGATCAAAATGTATATATCTTTTAAATCCTAAAAAAATATCAAAATCTAAAGTTGTTTAACAATAAGATAAGATTTACAAATTAAAACTAACTAAAATCTTGTTCACTTTATCTTCTTTTATTTCAAATTTAGAATCTTTTAAAAAATATCTTTTCACCCTTTTTTTCGTTTTTTATCTTCTCTTTTAATGTGATTTTATCTTTTTATTTTATTTACATATCTTTTGCTAATTTTTTCTTATTATTTTGATATTTGAAATTTACTTATTGACATTATTTTATAACTTTTACATTTTCAACTAACTATTCACATAAAAAATAATGTTTATTTTTAAAAAGCATGTCGATCATTTTTATATAACATTCTCCTTATTTTTTATTATTAAATATGTAATCTTTTTTAGTTATTTTTATCTTTTTTTGTGTAAACCACATGTATCCTATATTACCAAAGACAATCACGTTTGAGGCTTAATCACATTTAAGGCCCCTCGTCCCTCCTAAAGAATGTGTTTAGGGGATCTAACTTGGGAGCTTTTCCCACAATCTTAGCCTGCATTGTCAACTGGAGTAATAACTCTTTGGTATTTTTTATTTATTTGATAACTTTTTATTTATTAACACTTTATTGCATGAGTTCAAGTACGAATTATATTTAAGGTGTCATTTAAAATACACCTCTCTTTATAAATGTTACACCCGGTAAATAACAAGCTATAACCCGTTCCCACAACTTAATAAATATAAGTCCTATTTTATCTAGTTGTCTCACTGCTCTCATGTCAAAATCAACACCGCTTAACACCGCTTAAGACGCCGTCATCACCACCACGCCTATACTCTTGTTCTACCTTTTTTTTCCACTACCCATTACAATAAATTCAAGTGTTGCATCCTTGCCTATTACAAGCTTTATGCTTTGTCCTTATAAATTAGAGGTTTCACTGCAATTAAACAAACAAATAATTGAAAAAAAAAAACTGGTCATGCTCTTAGTGAGTCCTCACTTTGTTTCTTGCTACTAGTTTCTAGTAATCTAAAAAGTATATTTAACACCTTCCTAACTTCCTCTTCCTCATTCACAAAAGATATTTCCTTTTAAAAAAATAAATAATTGAAATAAAAATAAAAAATCAAATTACCATTATCAGTATATGTACCTCTGCTTATAGCAAAGAGTGTACTCAAACAACCTGAAATAGAGAGTATTTGCTATTGTGAGAAAAGAAAAAAGACACAATTTCACTATTGTCCCTCCGATTCCAACCGCTAGCTCTTCTCTCCCCGGTGGTAGTGCGGCCCAGATGAGCCCGAACATTAAAGCATCACTAGTCACTACCCAGGAAAAAAACGAATTGATAGTTGTATTTGCTATTGTAAAGTAAAATTGAAACAAATTTTCCTGCTACTTCTAGTCACTTTCACCGTAGATATAATAAGGGAATATGAAAAATAGCACTTTCTTGCCATTACAAAACATTAACTATTTAGACAGGCTACCGGCTGAACAACTTTTAATCATGGCCTTTGATTTTAAAAATAATAAATCCTACGATCCACAACAAAGAGTGTAACTTACACCCCTAATATAAGGGGTGTATATTAGACGGCACCTATATTTAAATGATATTTTAAGATTTAAAAATGATATTAAAAATTATTCAAGAGATCAAATATTTAAAATTATAGATATACATAATTGTAGAAAATGGACTTTTCAAATAGTAAAAAAAATTATAAAAAAATTGTGATTGTGAGAATTATGATATATCATCATTTATATTTATTATTTTAATATTATGCGTCAAAATTTAAATTTATAATGATAAAAAGTTTTTACATTAACAATCTAAAAATTATAATTGATTAAATTTAAGGAATAATATTTAAGAAAAATTAAAAACTTATGATAGTAAATTTTAATCCAACAGTGAATTACTTAATACAATGATCTACTAAAAAATTATTCAGCGGTATAATACTTGGTGTAACTTACACTGGTATAATTTGAGTCCTCCTCTATGTGTGTGTATATATTTAGGGAGCATATCAAATGAGAACACTTGTTTATTGTGAGAAATGAAAACATTTAATAATAACCATTAGATTATAATTAATGGTCTAGATTATCCTTTAAGATAAAGAAGGAACGGTTACATTTGTTTATTGTGAGAAATGAAAACATTTAATAATAGTCATTGGATTATATTTAATGATATTGATTACTCACTAAAATAAATTAAAAATATTTTCCATTTATCTTTTTCCACATATAACTTTTTCCCTAAAAAACTAATCACTTTCCCCATTTTTTCCCCACATTTTTCTTCTCCCCAATCCAGGAGTAAATCTTCTTATATGTGGAAATCAGTTTTATTGTCTAACAACTAAAATATTTTGATAAATATAAAAAATCCTTTAATTTAACATTAACTTTCTTTTCATTAAAATAATTAAAGGATATAATTGTTTGTTATTAATTTGGAATTAATAATATATAATGTGTAACTGTAAGATAAGGTTTTAATTAATTAATTACCAACAACGAGGTTTTGTAAAAAAAAAAACAAGGGTAACGAGGTCTTAGGTATTGAGGTCTTTAGTGGAGAACTCCTAGGTTTATTAATTCTTATTGACGAATAGATTTTTATTAAGGATTTTTTATACCTTTTATCGAAATACTTTGGTTGTTAGACAATGAAACGATTTCAAGATAGGAAAAGATTGACTCCGAATTGGGGAGAAGAAAAGTGGGGGAAAGAAAAGTGGGGAAAATGGTTAGATTTTTTAATACCACTAGATATATTGAAAGTCAGAGTAAATTTTAAAAATATATAGGATTTTGTATAGTGACATTTTTAAAATTATTGCCTAAAAAATTGTGTTTGGTTAGAAGGGAGTTTGTAATAAAATGATTTATTTCTGAAAATATTGCTTAGTCGGTATTATCATTTTATTTCATGTCATGTTTTTTGTGATAATCATGAAGCATCTGCAATTAACACAGAATATGCAACATGTGCATAATTCCAATTAACAAATAGCAAAAAACATCTGCAAGCTAATGAAAACCATCCGGCACACATCAACTGCAAAATTAAATTTGCTGAAGAATGCAACATGCCAAGCAGATGCTCACACAAATTCAATGCGGCTGCCTCATTTAATGGCTTTGCACAAGGGACTTGAAGAAGGCCACAAAATCAACAAAATGTAACATTAAAATTCTCAGAACAGAAATCAACAAAATCTCTGTACAAGGAATGCTCAGATTTACAAGGGCAAAAATGCTGAAACTACTAATTTAAAAACCAAGGGCAACGAAAAGAAAATACTGGACAATTTAGAAATGCATACTGAGGAAGGATTGGAATTATTCAATTATCAAATAATTTGATGCCTGTCACTGGTACAGGTGGCTGACATATCTAGGACATGCAACTTGATTAGCAAAAGAAAAACTATATTCATATTGTGACATAAGATTTTGATTTAACCATATACGGTTGGATTACTAAGTAATGGCAGACATTTTACCAACACTCAAAGAGGAAATAATACTGATCAGTGATCATAAAGCTGAAGTGTGCAGCATGTATGAAATTCCAGAACCAGTTATACAGTCCTTTAGTATGAAATTATGAATAAATAAATATACGAGATATATAACATAATTTAATCAATTAAATTCATAAACTTTATGTATGCCCCCTAGACATTCTTCTTTTTTTATTAACCACAAGTATCCCCTGTTATCGGTGACAATTCTGTTCGGGACTTAATCACATTTAAGGCTCCTCACCACTTCCTAAGAGTGTGTTTTGTGGGGAACGAACCCAATTGCTCATCCACAATATCAGTCAGCGTTAACAACCGAGCCACAGCTCTTTGGTATCTAGACATTCATTTTTGACACATATGGCTTACCATGAAGTACTGGTATATAACTAGACATTGAATTCTTTTTCTTTAACCAATCTGACAAATAGCTCAAATATGAAGGGAAAAAAAAGAAGACAAATAATACCTCAGGCATTGGCCTCTTGCTTAATCTTAGATGCACGCATCAAGTAACATTGAGTATTGGTGCGGAAGAAGTATTAAGCATGTCAGCATGGTTACATCAAAACATGCGCTATTTTATTCTCTCTTTTTTCCCTGGGAGGGAACCTAGTCCTACTAGACTAAGATCATAATACGTTTTGGCTACCAATAATCTGGTAACTAGTCATGCTCCTAGATTACAATGGAACTAAAACTTCCAGTTCCTAGGTACATTTTCTGATTTTATGTTGCCTTTATGAACCTTTTTTTTTCCTACAGGATCAGTTTTATCCTTAGACCCAGGCTCTTTGGATTTTCTTGTGTCTGGAGGAATGTCAGTAACGTCATGTGATTTCACTTTACAATGTGCATGTCTATTTTGTAACTCAGTACCATTCTTCGAAGCAGAAAGCCTTCCATCTCTAATCTTGTTTCTATTCCCGATCAGTATGTCATTATCTGAATTCAAAATTTAGAGGTCACCTCTAAGAGAGATTACATAATAAACCGTGAATTAGCCTACACACAGATATATCTCAAAATAAAAACTAGAATCAGCATACAACCTAAGTAATGGTGCTTTCAATAAATACATATATCTAACTAATTGTTAAAGCATTAAATTCTCTGCACTTTGTAAATTAAACAATGATTTGTCTTTACTTCTCCATCAACCAAAAGTGAACAACAGCCACCTTTTTCCCACTAGATGGGATTGGCTACACGGATCATATGATGCCATAATGTTTTTGTCATGTAGCAGGGTCAAAATATACCATTTACTTCTAAAATCTCTCTTAATGGTTCACCTAATAGTTTTTCTCAGACTCCTTCTACCTCTAACTATTAGACTGTCTTCCATCTGGCCAACCACCCTAACTGGTGTGAGTCTTCTCCACACATGTACAAACCATCTAAAATGAGACTCTACCATTAGCCAGAAGTGAAAGTTATTTTAAAATATTTAGATTTCTTATGAGTGGTAACGTAAGAGTCTCTATTCTCACTTTATGCACACCATAGGTTTTGAAGCAAACCCTACTATTCATGTGAACAACAATTGGTAGGCTGAGTGATTCTTGGAATTGTGATCACAACGATATTTCATGTGTTAATTTGCATTAGATTTAAAACAGAAAGGTGGGAAACCAGCCTATATACAAGAATTATGCTATTCAGGTTTCAGAATAGGAAAATGAAGACTCTAAAGTAGTCAAGAAAATGCTGATCCCATTGCATAACAGAATAATCCAAACTAATATCATGGTATGCTAACTTGAAAAATCTGGCAAAATATATATTCACACTTGCAACAGTAGTAACTCACAGTGGTTTAATAGATGGATTTTAAAATAAAGTAAATGCAAATAAAATTCCCTTGAATCTCACTGCCACGTCTTAGTGTGGCTGATCAAATGCTTTGGTTCCATCTAATATCTTCAACATATAGGGCCAAAGACACGTTCCTCTTAAATAAATGTATATTTAGATCTGTTCTAAGAATTGTACACAAGAATGCAAGCCACAAGCATCTTCATTGTTGTAGGTTAAATTTCTCCTAACTGAACTAACTTCAGATTTCAGAAGGTGGCATGCCACAAAAAGCTTCATTACAGTTGTTGAGAATAAGTAATTAGAGGGAAAATGGAAGCAGAGAGGAAGAGGGAATACATAGTGATCTTCCTGAATCATATAGAATGGATTCTGATACATTGCATGACCAATAGCCCTCCATTTATACAGAATTTCCATTTTCCACTACACAACAACATTATTATCTTTTACATTGGGCACACTCCTAAAGCAGTTTCCTAATAATATACTACTATATATTCCTTAACAGATGTAAATGTCACCACTACAAACTCAAAAGTCCAGTTTTCCTTGAAATATTCTTTTCAGTACTCCAAGGTTTCTTTTTCATGCAATTGCTATTTTGATTAATCAACCATATGAAGAGCTTCAGTTACGAGCTTTGGTTACCTTCAAAGTACTTCAAATTTGCTCAGATTCTATCTGAAAGCTCATTCTGTCAAAGTGGAGTAGAGTTGCTTTGCATCCTTCCAAAGAAGTTTTAGTGAATTTTTTTAAAAAAAAAAAAACTTTATTTCCATTACAGGATCATTACCAGAAAGCACTTCACTCAGCTTTAATAGCCCATCAAAAGCAGCCCAACACATTCTTATCAATATTATAAATCATAATTGTTCCTATGATCTCTATGTCAACCTTCACATAAAATTCAGACATTCAAATTGCAAAAAACATCTGGTATATAAATAAATATTTAAACAGAAAATTGTTGAAAAAGGTATGAGATTTACCAGGACTAGAAATGACAGCACGAGGGCGTGGAATCAAACTGGCTCTAATATTTACTTTATTCTCATCAGTACTTCCATCCTTCTCAGGTTCTACAGATTCTGAATAATCAGATGTCAAACTGGAGTCCTCAAAATCTTCAGTTACAGAAGCACGCGGAATTGGTGCATGTGGCACATAACATTTTGGTACTCTGACAATAGATGGCATGAAAACAACTTTCTGGTCCTTTACTGCAAAACCAGACAATGACGATAGAATATCAGTAAATTGAATGGGATAGATAACTACCCACAGCAGTTTTACTAACTGCTGACCAGATTGTCCACACAATCAAAAGAATGAAAAAAACATATTGTATTTTATAAGATATGAATCACACTTTCATTCTCCAAACATAGGCTAAAATGATAGGGAAGGACTGAAACTAATAAAATGGAAAATACAAGAAAAACTGCAAAACTGCTTGACTCATCCATGTGATTACTCCCCAAAATTATTGCTTTAAACATTTCCCCTGCTTTTCAAGTAAATAGTATCCTTGACCAAATTGAAGAACAAGAGTTGAGCAACTAGTGCAAAGTCACATGCTCAGCCAAGCCACAGAAAAAGGAGAAAGACTAAGCATGTTATGGACTTCATTTTTCAAAGGTTTGGACCTCATGTGATTGTTTCCCTTTATTCAAATCACAGTGTCAAAGCACTCTAGATAACTGCAGTGTTAGAGTGTAATGGAAGATTATGGAATGTAAGAAAATCATATCAAAGGTTAATGTCCCAACTCTTGTCAAAGCTTAAACTATTAGGCAAAGACTTATGAATGTCTTTATTATATAAATAACACATCATCCACTCAAAAGCCCCCTTGGCTTGAATGGTAAACAATAAACAAACCTACTCAAACTTCACTTTATTACAAAAATAAGAACAATAAAGATCAAATTCTTGATTATAAAGGCTTTGATACTATGTAAACTGTCAAGATTCAAGTCTCCTATAAAGTTTATGTTGTGTTTGAATGGAGAATTTTAGAATTCCCAAAGTTGAGAAATCAATAATGAATGATGACTAAAAAGAATTAAGTATGAGAGAAGTTGTAAATGATAATCTAAAAAGTTAAATATAATATAGAAATATTGAAATTCTCTTTCAATATGTGTCATTTGAAATTCCTCCAATTTGTCATAAAAATCTCTTCTACTTGTCACTTAAAACTCTTTCTTTCACTATCCTAACATATAAAATATAGTTTTTAGATTACTCTAACATTTAACAAGTAAGAGAAAACCAATAAAATAAAAGTAGATGGTTGTAATTAGAACTACCTGGAGAAGAAGAACCACTGTGCAAGGATAGAGAGAGGAAAGTCTTCAAACCAAGGTCCCGTACATCACCCTCATGTTCATCTTCTTCATACTGTTCTTGTCTTACCTTCACCTTTGGATACACTGAAAGATAAGTTTCAAACAGAACAATTAAACCCAATTTCACCAAAAAACTTACATGGGTGTTAACAACAACAATTATAAATTTTCAAAAAAATAAAAAAAACTTACTTGTATTATGTCTGCTCCTTTGTCTAGTAAAAGGTATGCGGAAAGAAGATTAAAGGGTGCTCAGCTCAGCTAAGGTCAGAACATAACTAAGTGCACGAAGAGGGAATAAAAGGAAAGCGTGCGTTTTGATGTCTCCTGAGAAAAAGGAGAGTTTGATCGATGAAACAGAGAATGATAGTATCGTATGTGGAATGGAAGGTTGGGTCAAAGATAGTTGATTCCCTTTCCCACCCCGCGTAGCACCCTGGGACAACGCACCATGTCTTTTGACTTCACGCCACCCAAATTGACACGTTTACTTTCACAATAATGTTTTATTTTATTCTTATTAAATAATATAAAATATCATCTCATTTTTTTATTTGTATTTTAAAAAAACAAAAATCTCTTTTTATTGTTTTTAATAATTTTTAAAAACAAAAGTATAATATTTTTATAATTATTAATAAAATTATTTTAAAAAAGTTTTTTACTGCAATAATATTAGAAAATTTAACACTTACCTAGAAAATAATTTACTTAATTGGGGTGTTTTTTTGCCATGGTGGAAAGGGTAGGGTCAGAGGGGATATGGGAGACACTAACGCCTAGTTTGGTAGCGCAGAAGTTTGAGGGAGAGGAGAGAAATAGAGGGAGGACAGAAGTTTGAGGGAGAGGAGAGAAACAGAGGGAGGAGAAGTTTGATATGATGAAAATTGGAGAAGAAAGAAATTTGCGGGTGTGGGGTCCAAGGCCTGTTATTTTCTTCGTTGAAGACCGGAGAAATGCTGGAGAATTTGTCATTCTGATGACAGGGAAAAAGGAACTTGTTTGCGGACTACTGTGCCCTTTGTTTTGCTTACTGTAGAGATGTTACTCTTTGCACAAAGGTCACGCTCATTATTTATTATAAAGAGAAAAAGCCACGCTTTTTTTAAATTTTAAATAGTTTTTAAATATATTTTTTTAATTCATTATATTTTTAAAAAATAATATACTTATATTTTTTATTTTTATAAGCATTTCTTGTTTTAAAATTTGAAAAAAAAAATTATATTGAGTGTGAGGTAATTTGTGGGGGAATTAATCTGTTTTAAAATAATATTTTAATTTTTGTTATAAAATTACTTCAAAATACTATTAGGGACATTTTAGTCTTTATATATTATAATCCAATTTCTCTCTTTTCTATTTTTCTCCTACCAAACAAAAATACAATTTCTACTTTTAATGCATTAATTGGATTGGTCACTCAACTGCATGAATCAAAAGTTATTCTCACAATTGGAAAATTGGAAAAAAGCTTGAATCTGAAGCAAGCAACATGAGAGATTGATTGCCTAGGAATAGGAATTGATTCTTGTGTGATCTTTATCAATTATTGATACTAATGCATGTCTCTATTAGGTTCACCTAAGGAATTAGGGTTCTTAGTTGATGACATAGGGTTAATTCACCAAGGAATTGGGTTTTGACTATTTTAGTGGATTGGATCATTGATAGAATTACAATAATTGAATTGAATGACATGAACACTTGCATGAAGAGAGGATTAATTGAAATCAACCTTAACTACTCTGTTTGATATTGAATTCTACACTTTGTGTTTCTTATCTTGAACTCTTGTCTTGTTCTAAGTCCTTAGTTTGGAAACTCTGATTTAGTTTCTGCATTAGTTTCTAGACGTCACTTGTTACAATCATATTCTTTGTCCAACTAGATAATTCCCCTGTATTTTGGTGTTTGAGTTGCAATCTCTGTGGAAATGATATCCTTTATCAGTGTTGAATACTTGCGATAATTGGTACACTTGTTAAAATTTATATCACTTTTATCACGATAAAAATAATCCCATTCAAATTAATTGTTCTTTTATATCTTTTAAGTAAATAATAATTTTTTTAATATTATTCTGGTCAGAAAGCCTGAAGAAAAATCATTCATTCACATCTCTCACATATTACACCCATGAAGATATAAAAAGAGAAAAAAAAAGTTATAAATATGATTAATAATGTGATAAGAGGAGAGATAAATTGAGTCGAGTGTGGAATGGGAGGGGAGATTAGAGCCTAATCGTATCATAAGTCAAAACTAAAACATTTTCTCCCACACACCCTTCTTTCTCTGCTTTCCAACGCCTCTTCTTTTGGCCTTCCTCTGTTCTCTACCCCCCTCCCCCTCCCCCTCCAGCTTCTCAGTCCTCATTTCATTTTTTCCAACTTCTTTCACCATTTACACCTTTTTCTTTCCCCATCGATGTAAGAATAATTGTAAAAATAAAGTCTAAAGGGCTCGTTTGGAAGAGCAAGTCTCAACTGAAACCAGTCACTAAAAACTTAAAAAAAAACATTGAGGGTGATGCCAATGCTGGTAGTGGTATGTCAAATGAATAACAACAAGTAACCTCCAATCATCATCCAAGTGACTCTGAATGAGGCATTGTCAGTGTCACTCCCACCAACATGGACGTTCGCACAATGGCAAACCGTTACATAGCCCAACTCACCCACACTTCCATCACCCAAACCTTGGCACGTGCCGTCCATGCCCACATCCTCACCTCCGGCTTCAAACCAACCCCTCTCATCCTCAACCGCCTCATCGACATCTACTGCAAATCCTACAACATCCCTTACGCCCGCCACCTTTTCGACAATATCCCCAAACCAGACATCATCTCACGCACCACCCTTCTCTCCGCCTACTCCGCCGCCGGCAAAATCAAACTCGCCCACCAACTCTTCATCACCACCCCACTCTCCATCCGTGACACCGTCAGTTACAACGCCATGATCACCGCTTTTTCCCACAGCAACGATGGCCACGCCGCCCTTAAACTCTTCGTTAACATGAAAAGGCACGGTTTTGTCCCCGACCCTTTCACCTTTTCCAGTGTCCTCGCTGCTCTGTCTCTTATAGCTGATGAGGAGTGGCATTGTCAGCAACTTCACTGCGAGGTTATCAAGTGGGGTGCACTGTTTGTCCCTTCTGTTCTCAATGCCCTGTTGAGTTGCTACATTTGTTGTGCTTCTTCGCCTTTGGTAGACTCTTCACTCTTAATGGCTGCTGCTAGGAAGCTCTTTGATGAGATGTCTCCGAGTCACAAAGATGAACCTTCATGGACCACCATGATTGCTGGATATGTTAGGAATGGTGATCTCACCTCAGCACGCCAGCTTCTTGATGGAATGACTGACCCAATTGATGTTGCATGGAATGCCATGATTTCTGGTTATGTGCACCGTGGTTTTTATGAAGAGGCGTTTGACACGTTTAGAAAAATGCATTCCATGGGAATTCAGCAGGATGAGTATACTTACACAAGTTTGATCAGTGCTTCTTCTAATGCAGGGCTGTTCAATATTGGAAGACAGGTGCATGGTTATGTTCTCAGGACACAGGTGCAACCTTCACAGCATTTTATTTTGTCAGTGAATAATGCTTTGATTACTTTATACACTAGGTGTGGTAAATTGGTAGAGGCGAGGAGAGTGTTTGATGAAATGCCTGTGAGAGATCTTGTTTCGTGGAATGCGATTTTGTCGGGGTATGTCAATGCGCGGCGCATTGAGGAAGCTAATTCTGTTTTCAGGGAGATGCCGGAGAAGAACTTGCTGACCTGGACTGTGATGATATCGGGGTTAGCACAGAATGGTTATGGGGAAGAAGGTTTGAAGCTGTTTAACCAGATGAGGTTGGAGGGATTAGAACCATGTGATTATGCGTATGCGGGTGCTATTACATCTTGTGCTGTTCTTGGATCATTGGACAATGGACAGCAACTCCATTCTCAGGTAATCCGGTTAGGTCATGATTCAAGCCTCTCAGCTGGGAATGCGTTGATTACAATGTATGCAAGGTGTGGTCTTGTTGAATCTGCGGATGCTGTGTTTCTCACAATGCCTTATGTGGATTCAGTCTCCTGGAATGCCATGATTGCAGCTCTTGCACAGCATGGACATGGTGTTGAAGCCATTCAACTTTATGAACAGATGTTGAAGGAAGATATATTGCCTGATAGGATCACTTTTCTCACAATTCTTTCTGCTTGTAGCCATGCAGGATTGGTCAAAGAGGGACAGCATTATTTTGATACAATGTGTACTCATTATGGTATAACCCCAGGAGAGGATCATTATGCTCGTTTAATTGATTTGTTATGTCGTGCTGGTATGTTCTTAGAAGCAAAGAAAGTAACTGAATCAATGCCTTTTGAGCCCAGCGCGCCAATTTGGGAGGCTCTTCTTGCTGGTTGTCGGATTCATGGGAACATTGAATTAGGTATTCAAGCTGCTGAACGACTCTTTGAGCTTATACCACAGCAGGATGGAACCTATATCATCCTTTCCAATATGTATGCAACTTTAGGTCAGTGGGATGAAGTAGCCAGGGTGAGGCAATTAATGAGGGAACGAGGGGTTAAGAAGGAACCTGGTTGTAGTTGGATTGAGGTGGAAAACACGGTCCATGTCTTTTTGGTTGATGATGCTGTGCACCCTGAGGTGCACGCAGTGTACACATATCTAGAGCAACTGGTACTAGAAATGAGGAAATTGGGGTATGTTCCTGATACAAAGTTTGTATTACATGATATGGAATCTGAACATAAAGAATATGCTCTGTCTACCCATAGTGAAAAGCTTGCGGTTGTTTATGGAATTATGAAACTTCCTTTGGGAGCTACAATTCGGGTTTTCAAAAATTTGAGGATATGCGGGGACTGCCATAATGCATTCAAGTTTATTTCCAAAGTAGTGGAGCGAGAGATAGTTGTGAGAGATAGGAAGAGGTTTCACCATTTTAGAAATGGTGAATGTTCTTGTGGCAACTACTGGTAGTAGTAGTAAGAGGTTCTGTTATTTGATTATCATCAAGGAGGATTAATGTCAAAAGTGGTCAAATGAATTTAGAATATATGAAGTGGAACCTGGAGCTGGAGCCTTTGTAATCAGGCATTCAAAATTGAGACTGATAATGGCCCCCAAAATAATCTCCAAAAGCTTGATCAATAGTAACATGAATACATTTTACCCTTTACCTTCTTTCTTTCTGAGGCCATTTTTATTTTTCATTTTCTAAATCAAACGGTGCATCATGCTCTTCTGTTACTACTGTGTACAGGACATGCCAAAGCCAATGTAAAGGAGTTTCATGGTCTTCAGTTTGTTTTTGCAGTCTACAGGTTGGAAAATTGTCTTCTCCTAATGCACTCCTCTTGCATGTGAATGCTAGAGTTGATTATTGCTAGATCAAGTCATTAACCACGGGAATAGATGCTAATAGCAATAGTAAGATAAATCAGTTGATTGTTCATGATGTGGCTCTGTTGCAAATGCCATGTCATCTATGCTATCATGGTTACATCAGTTACCCTTTATTTTTCTGTTCCAGCTTTTGCTTCACGTGCTTGTAAGCATTGAGCACAGTATGGCGTCATCTGGCTCCTAGCTGTGGCGTTGCATGCCATCTGGGTGGCCATGGCTCTGGCAGGGTGGAAAGAGCAAATGATGCGGTGCTTAGTTTAAAGGCCCAGCAACAGAACAATAACTAACACCAAAGCTATTTTGAAATGAAAAGGAACAAAATTTGTACCCTGTTATTGGCTTCTGCTAAGTGCTCATCAGTGTGCAAGTGCAAGTAAGGCCAAAGTACAACACACTCAACCTGTAATTGTTGGAGAAGCTTTAGCTGGGCTCTCTCTCTCTCTCTGTAAGCATGGCTTCTGCAGATGAAAAGTGAGATAAATGATCCTAGAATACACACATGACCTCATCAATATACACTCTACTGAACTATCTTGTCTTTGTCTTTCTGTTTTTGAGGCTCATGGAATCAAAAACGGCTGGGAAGCTTTAAAACCAAGAATCATCTTGATTGCACAGACATGCTCCTCTTCAAGAGTGCGACATGTGGGTGCCAGAGCAATGGCTTTAATGTATCTCCTTCTGGATGAGTTAGATGGAAATAGTCACTTGACTCTACATACAGAAATCTGTAACAAATAAAATGAAGTTGTTTTTTTTTTCTTTTGCTCCATATGAATTTCTTTTCAATAACTTTGTTTTTCACATAGACAAATGAACAAATAGAAAGAATAATAAATAGTTATATTATTCATACAACACACTCTTAAAGAGGGATGGGGAACAATGTGACTATGTCCTGAACAGGATTACCCCTAGTAATAGGGGATACATTTGATTAAAACTAATAATATTATTGATAGAACAACTTATATAATGCACCCTTTATCTCTATCTCCCCCAATCACATCACTTATTAAATTTCTCATTTTTTCTCTTTTATTTTTATCTTTTTCTTAGATGTATGCTATGTTGTATAAATAATATTTCTCTAATAAATTATCCACATACTCTTTTTCTTAGTTGTATGTTATGTTGTACAAATAATATTTCTCTAATAAATTATCCACATACTCTTTATTTGGGAGATTAACCATGAAGTAACGGACGGACGTAAAGCGTGATTTTTCAAATTTACATCAATAAAATAATTTTTACTGAAGAATAATATATAGTGCGTTTTTTTTTACTTTATATATTTAGTCCCCTGAAGCATCAAAATCACTTGATAATGATAGTAAATGATCCGGACCACGGCGTAAGCGGCTCCTCACGAGACGATCGCCTGATCCATGTCCCGAACGTAAGAACCAACTCAATGCCGCGTCGGTCTAGACGATCGCCCAGCGTAATCGGTCGGATGCCCATACCACAACGACGAAGCCTCGGACCCCATGACTAGAGTCCTAGAGGTAGCTTACCTACCAAGTCTCATCGCATTTAATGCACCCCCTACAACCCCCGATAAAGGTAAGAGTATCTGACACACGCCACCGGGGATTACGGCCGTAGCAGGAGAAGAGCGGCGGAGGCGTTCCTGCTCCACCTGCCATGTTCCCCCCTGTCGTAGCACCCCATAACTATATAAGGGGCCTCACCCCCATAAGCCAGAGGTAATCGATCTATCACCATTCACCCTCATATCATTCCTCCCACTAACTTGAGCGTTGGAGTGCCTTCGCAGGTACACCACCGCGCACCCCGTACCGGAGCGACCACCGGAGAGCAATCAACCGCCTGCAGGGACCCTCGGACCACCACGCTTAGCGCTCGGACCATCCCCGTGATCTCGGCCACGATCATTTGGCGCCGTCTGTGGGAACGTGTAACAAAGTTCCACCATTTCTACCTCCTTTGCTGAGATCTAGTCCGCACATCCAAACATGGAAGCCACCAACAACCAACCCCCACCGCCTCATGCAGTAGCGCCGGTGGAGGAAGCAAGAACGAGGACTGACCCCCGTCAAACCTTGAGGGCCACTCCTCAGGAGACAACACCCTCTGTGCACACCACCGGGAGTTCATCAGAGAGTTATCACCTAAAACCTCCCGGAAACATAGTCAGAAGGAGGAAGCCACCCAAGAGAACCAAGAGGAGAGAAACCCCCCCCCCCCACCAGCGAGGAGGAGCCACCCACCCCGCCAAGGAAGAGGAAGAAGAAGAGCGGGACCGTAAGAGAATTGGAGAGGAGGATCAAATACCTGGAGTCCCTAGTTCCAGCAGCCCCGCGGAGGAGATCTCGCCGGAAAGAGGGGAGCAGGAGGAGCTCCACCTCCCGGAGGACATATCATACCAGGGACCTCCCCTCTCGGGAGTCCAGCTTTTCATCATCTGGAACCTCTTCGGACGAGGTATCTTCATCCGAGCGCAAAACCGAGCGGATGAGCCACACCCGCAGACGTAGCCGAAGAACGACTCCCTCACAACACGGGGACACCCAGGCAGCGTCGGCCAAAAAAGAAAATGAAGAAGCAGTAAAGCCAAGTAAGGAGACAGAAGCGGAAACGCAAGCCACGCCCAAGGCTACCCCGGTCACACCGATCGCCGAAACCACACCGGTCGTCCAGGTTGCTCCGACCGTCACAGCAACCCCCACGGCCACGACTTCGGGCCTCCCGAGCCTAATCACCTTGCATCGTCCCTTTACCCATCCCTTCACCACAAGACTGGCACAGGTAGAGATACCGGATAAATTCTTGAGGCCTTTCAGCAACATTGCCTCCTACACGGGGGAGACCGACCCAGGCCGACATCTAGACAGATTCTTCAATGAGATGCTTTTCTTGGGTGCTTAAGACGACATTATGTGCAGGAGCTTCCCTCGAACTTTGGACGAGGAAGCCTTGACCTGGTTCCGAACGCTCCCCCAAAACTCCGTCGACAAGTGGGACGATCTAGCGGCAGCCTTCGCCAAAAGGTTCAGCATGGCTAACCAGATTCCCCGCGACTCCCACACACTCGCCAAGGTGAAACGAGGAGAATCTGAAACCCTGCGAGACTTTCTGGCCCATTTCTACAAGGAGATCGCCCTCACACCTAACGTCGCGGACGAGGTACAGCTCCATTGCGCAGTCGAAGCACTGCGTACCGGCACCCCACTTGCTATCTCCCTAAGGAGGATCAGGGTCCACAATATGACAGCATTTCGGGAGCGAGTGGCCCAGTTTGTGAACGAAGAGCTGCACCTAGAAGGGACGACTAAAATGACGACCGCGAAAGAAGTCCGGGCACCGGAGAAAGAAGAAAGAAACAAGAAAGACAGAAGGGAAGAGAAGAAGAAGTTCAGGGGACGATACGAGGGCAACTATACCCCCCTCAATAGCAGCCTTTCGAGGATTTGGCAAGAAGTCCACCATGCGGAGCTAGCCGAAGTTAAAAGACCCCTGCCGATCAAGTCCCCGATCGGCGACAAGAGCAGGTATTGCGCCTTCCACAAAAGCCATGGGCACGAAACTGATGACTGTTATCAGTTGAAGGATGCCATTGAGCAGCTGATCCGGGACGGGAACCTGGGCCGATATGTGAAGAAAGAGAAGCAAGATTGGGGCAGCCGGGGACAGGGCGATCGGGGAAAGGACCGTAGATCACCCCCCAGAGAAGAAAGAAGACGACACCGCTCCCGGTCACCGCGGAGCCGCGGAGGCCCCGATAGAAAGGCAAGGGATAGATCACCGCCGAGAGATCAGGATCAACAGCCTCGGATCACTATCAACATGATAGCCGGGGGATTCGGCGGAGGAGGATCTTCAAGCAACTCAAGGAAAAGAGCCCTGAGGGAGGTACAACATGTGGATGACGACCGGTCCAGGCCACGCCGGACGGCGCCACCGCCGGCAACTCCCACCATAACTTTTGATAGCAGCGACTTCGGCGACACTCTCCCCGGACACGACGACCCCATGGTGATCACCGCCGTCATTGCGAACGCCGAGGTAAAAAGAGTTTTGATAGATCAGGGCAGCTCGACCGATATCATTTACGAAAACTGCTTCGAGAAAATGGGGATCAGCAGAAGTGACCTCTTGCCATATGACAGCGACCTCGTAAGCTTCTCCGGCGATCGTATCCAACCCCTCGGGTACATGGAAGTGCTCGTCACACTGACGGGCAAAGGAGGAAGCAAGACGATCAGGAGCAAGTTCATTGTGGTCCCCTGCAAAAGTTCTTACAGTGCCACAATGGGAAGACCAAGCCTCAATGCCATAGGGGCAGTTGTTTCAACAGTGCACCTGGCGTTGAAATTCCCAACCAGAGAAGGAGGGGTGGCCATGGTCAAAGGCGACCAGCAAGCGGCAAGGTTTTGTTATAACCTTAGTCTAAAAAGGAGTCCACCATCACCAAGCACGAAGGCCCCGACCACCAGGACCAGGCATAATGTCTCCCTCGTTGACCTTGACCCGAGGGTTGATTCGGGAGAAGATGGCCGAGGTTCGGAAAGAGTCTCACCAGAAGGAGAAACTTGCCCTATCCATGTAGGCGAGGAAGAAGGACAAGAAAAGCTGCTCGTGGACAACTCGGACCTATTTGCGTGGACGGCAGCCGATATGCCCGGGATTGACCCCGAGTTCTGCTGCCACAAGCTCTCTGTCGACCCCAGGATGAAGCCGATCGCGCAAAGAAAAAGGAAGACCGGACCAGAAAGACAACGAGCCATCAAAGACCAAACAGCCGAGCTCCTGAAAGCCGGATTCATTAGGGAGATCCAATACGCCACTTGGGTTGCCAACGTCGTCCTGGTCAGAAAATCGAGCGGCAAGTGGAGAATGTGCGTCGATTACACTGACTTAAACAAAGCTTGCCCAAAGGATCCCTTTCCTTTGCCAAATATTGACAGGTTAGTTGATAACTCCTCAGGCTATCGCTTTCTCTCATTCATGGACGCTTATTCTGGTTATAACCAAATCCCCATGTACGTTCATGACGAGGAAAAAAACTGTCTTCCTGACTGACGATGGCACATACTGCTACACCATGATGCCGTTCGGCCTGAAAAACGCTGGAGCAACATACCAAAGGATGATGACCAAAGTCTTCGACGGGCTGATCGTAGAAGTAGTGGAAGTATATGTTGATGACATCATCGTGAAAACTGCCGATGGAGGAGACCCTGTGGCCGACCTGGAGAAGGTTTTCCAAAGGCTTCGGCAGCACAACATGAGGCTAAACCCTCTCAAGTGCACGTTCGGCGTCTCGGCCGGCCACTTCCTTGGTTATATGCTAACAAGCAGAGGGATAGAGGCTAACCCGGCCAAATGCAAAGCCATCTTAGAAATGAAGAGCCCGTCGTCGGTCAAAGAGGTACAGCAGCTGACTGGAAGAATAGCAGCACTTACTCGATTCCTTGCCCGATCAGCCCACAAGTCCCTTCCGCTCTATCAGCTACTGAAGAAAGGGAAGCAATTCGAGTGGACTTCTGAATGCGAAGAAGCTTTTCAAAGCTTCAAAGAATCGCTGACCAAACCACCAATACTGGTGAAGCCCCAGCTTGGGGAAAAACTGTACCTATACCTATCAGTGGGAGAAGAAGCTGTGAGCACAGTGCTCGTCAAGGAGTCACCAACCACTCAAAGCCCGATATACTTCACGAGCAAAAGCCTCCAAGGACCTAAGCTCAGATATCAGAAGCTTGAAAAGGCAGCCTATGCAATCATCAGTGCCGCTCGGCGTCTCCGACCCTACTTTCAAGCACACCCTATCGTCGTCCGAACGGATTTGCCCATCCGCTCGGTACTGCACAAGCCAGACCTCGTCGGGCGGATGATCACTTGGGCAATCGAACTATCAGAGCATGATATTTCTTATGAGCCTCGAACAGCCATCAAGTCCCAAGTTCTCTCGGATTTCGTTTTGGAGATGACCGACAGCCAAAGAGAAAAATCAGCCGCCTGGACCATCTTCGTCGACGGTTCGTCAAACATAAAAGGGGTCGGAGCAGGAGTGGTGCTAGAAGATAGCACAGGAGTAACTATTGAACAATCACTGAGGTTCAACTTTCAAAACCTCCAATAATCAGGCCGAGTATGAAGCCTGCTTGGCTGGTTTACAACTGGCAAAAGATCTTGGAGCCGAAGAAGTCGTCCTTTGCAGCGATTCACAACTCATGGTCTCTCAAGTAAATGGTGAATACCAAGCCCGTGAACCCATCCTCCAAAAATATCTTGACAAAGTAAAAGAGGCGGCAAGCGCGTTCAAGACGATCGAATTCCGGCATGTACCGAGGGATCAAAACACTAGGGCCGACGTCCTCTCCAGGCTCGCAAGCACGAAGAAGGCAGGGAATAGGTCGGTCATCCAGGAGACACTCGCCAGACAGAGCATCAACGAGAAGCAACACTGCATGCAAGTCGATCAGGAGCCTTGTTGGATGACTCCAATCATCTCATACCTCCGATCAGGAGCACTCCCTGACGTTCGGAGAGAAGCCAAGAAGATAGAAAGACAAGCCGCCTGGTATACACTGGTGGACGATCGCTTGTACCGAAAGGGCTTCTCTTGCCCCATGCTCAAATGTTTAAGCCCTAGTGAGGCCAATTACGTGTTGGCAGAAATCCATGGAGGAAGTTGCGGTCAGCACCTCGGTGGACGATCGTTAGCTAAAAAGGCACTTCGGGCCGGCTACTACTGGCCCACAGTGGAGAAAGATGCGGCTGAATATGTTCAAAAGTGCGATCCCTGTCAAAAATATGCCGATTTCCACAACGCCCCGGCACAAGGAATGTCTACCACTTCAACTCCATGGCCTTTCTTCAAATGGGGAATGGACATTCTTGGACCCTTCCCTCCGGCCCCAGGTCAAGTCAAATTTTTGATCGTCGCCATCAACCACTTCACCAAGTGGATCGAAGCCGAAGCTTTGGCGACCATCACCTCTGCCAGAATCCAGAAGTTCTTCTATAGACATGTCATCAGCAGATACGGAATCCCAAAAGCAGTAGTAACTGACAATGGGACCCAGTTTGCCGATCGGCGGTTCAGGGAGCTGTTGGAAGGTTTGAAGATCAAGCAGCACTTTACCTCTGTAGAACACCCCCAAACAAACGGGTAGGCAGAGGCAGCCAACAGAGTGATCCTCCGAGGGTTAAAGAGAAGATTGGATGAGTCGAAGGGGAAATGGGCCGATCAGCTGGACCATGTTCTATGGGCATACCGCACGACCCCCCACTCGTCCACTGGGGAAACCCCCTTTCGACTAGCACATGGAGCCGAGGCTGTTATTCCGGTCGAAATTGGCGAACCCAACTGGCGAACTGAGACAAACGACGAAGAACACAACGACCGGCTCATTCGGGAAGAGTTGGATTTCTTAGAAGAACGGCGCGCGGTCGCCCACATCAGAGAGGTAGCTGCGAAACAAAGAGCAGCGGCCAAGTACAACAGCAAAGTAATTGAAAGAAGGTTCAAGACAGGAGACCTCGTCCTACGGAGGGCAAAAGCGTAAAAACAATCTGAGACGTGCGCGACGCACGTCTCAGCAATAATGAGCAGTTATTAACGTGCGTCTCGATAAAGCCTGGCCATTGATCGCACGCTACGTGGTGACACTCTCACGAACCGTCACCTAAAAGTAACTGACACACGATGTCCGATCCAGACGAAGGGTCAGACGACAAGACGTGACGCGACGCAACAAAGCAGCTAAACGACCACGTCGGTCTAGAGCCTAGGCAGACCGATCGAAAAGAACGATCACAACATACGCATCACCGTCGGTAGTGGCCCACTCGTCCATTACTGCGTTGGGGGGCAACACTGATCCGGACCTCGGCGTAAGCACCCAGGGCCGAGCAACACTGTCGATGGTGAGCCGCTCGCTCACCATCACGCTGGAGGGCAACTGATCCGGACCTCGGCGTAAGCACCCAGGGCCGAGCAACACCGTCGATGGTGAGCCGCTCGCTCACCATCACGCTGGAGGGCAACTGATCCGGACCACGGCGTAAGCGACTCCTCACGAGACGATCGCCTGATCCATGTCCCGAACGTAAGAACCAACTCAATGTCGCGTCGGTCTAGACGATCGCCTAGCGTAATCGGTCGGATGCCCATACCACAACGACGAAGCCTCGGACCCTATGACTAGAGTCCCAGAGGTAGCTTACCTACCAAGTCTCATCGCATTTAATGCGCCCCCTACAACCCCCGATAAAGGTAAGAGTATCTGACACACGCCACCGGGGATTACGGCCGTAGCAGGAGAAGGGCGGCGGAGGCGTGCCTGCTCCACCTGCCATGTTCCCCCATGTCGTAGCACCCCATGACTATATAAGGGGCCTCACCCCCATAAGCCAGAGGTAATCGATCTATCACCATTCACCCTCATATCATTCCTCCCACTAACTTGAGCGTTGGAGTGCCTTCGCAGGTACACCACCGCGCACCCCGTACCGGAGCGACCACCGGAGAGCAATCAACCGCCTGCAGGGACCCTCGGACCACCACGCTTAGCACTCGGACCATCCCCGTGATCTCGGCCACGATCAGTAAACAAAAGCCATATAACCTTTTTAATTAAGAAGAAAAATAATAGTTGCACACAAAATTATTCGTTGTGTTTTTTATACTTGTATGCTTGCTTACAAATTAGTAAAAGGAATCTAGGGCATGCTGTGAGCCATTTTAAAAACAATGGTTCAAACTCTACACAACACATGTGCCAAGTATTATTTTGTAATTAAGAAATAGAATAGCCTATGGAACAAAGAATACGTATACAAATAAAGCACCTTTCACTCAAACCAAGAGCTAGTGAAAATGCCTCTTCTCTTGAATCACTAAAACAGTTAGACCACTCTTATTAAACTTGACATAAGCTAAACACAGTTTGACATCTTAAACCATTTCGAACCATATTGGTGGAAGCCAAAAAGACTACTATTACTTTAACAAATTGTTGTGAGCCAATGAGAAGATTCAATTGATAGCATCAAACAGTCTTTGTCAAAGGATTTTTAGTATGATTACTGAGACTTATGACATGCTTTGCTTGTAGGATGGAACAACTATTATTCCCTTAAAACTTTTACGTTCCAAAATTGTGTGACACTTCACAACTTACCACGCTTACTCTCAGCATTCAAAGCTTAAAAGCAAGTTTGATTTAGCGTTGAAACGTGATAAACTCATTTTTTCAACGCTAAAAATAGTAAGAAACCTGAACTTAAATCTGGTCAGTTTCAACGTTAAATCAAATACAAACTAAATAACATTTATGGCTTTGTTTCCTCTTTCTCCTCAATTTTGTCTGAGAAAAGAAATAGCAAATAGACCAAACAAAAGAAAGCAGAAGAGTCGAGGCACATGCTAATGCTAAACGATTCCATGTCTTTGTTTATAAGAGACTTTTTCAGGTTAATGCCACACAGAAGCCCCCAAATAAAATACTGTGCCAACTTTTTCTTCTTCCCTTGGTAATCTGAATGTTTAGTTAATTGGTATTGACTTGAAGTTGTGTATCTGCCATTGTCTATCCTAAACAATTGGCCGGGAGAGGAAGGAAGAGAAAGGAGCTGTAACTTGCAACTTTTAAAAAAGTTAAAGTTAGTGAAGAAAATGGAGACTCAATTCAATAGTATAGCATAGAGAGGAGGGAAAAGAAGAGAATCATCCACATGGCTAAAGAAGCGGGCACAAGATTTTCATCCATTTAGGATAACAAAAACATTCATTCCTCTCTTCTGGGTATATCAATATAAAAAAATTCTCACTTTCATGAGCTAATTACACCGTTCTTCTCTTCACAACAAAATCTTCTTACCTAACTACAAGAATTAGTAGTCCCCACATTGAACAGTCCTAGATTCTTTCTCTATCTGCTAACTCTATTTACCAGAAAATTTCCATCTTTTTCACCCAAAAGCTATATATATAGAAAAGAAACAATCCACTGCAAGAAGAATTTTGCCTCCACAGTTAACCTTCTTCTACTGTCAATAATCTGTGCAAGAAAAATGACATGGTAAAATGACAGAATCAAAATATAGAATAAGTACCATTATAATAAAAAGTATAAACTGAGTAATAGAGAAATCATCCATTTCATATAGCCATGTATATATAACACCTACCATCATGTTTCTTCATCAAACTCCTAGCAAATAGCAAGCATATAATCAAAAACGCCACCCCAGCTGCCCCTCCTAATATTATAGCCACTGTCTTCCCTGGATTTTGCCCTGTCATTGCATCCATTAGACACATATCACTTAAAGATTAAAAAATGTTACACATAAAGTTGCATCATTGTTTTTCAACATAGGGACAATGAGAGAATGGTAGTGCAAAATTGGGCTGTGTATGTGAAATGGACAAAGACAAAAACAGATAATATGAAATTTAACATAACAAGAAAAAATTGATACTTTCTTTTCTCTTTTGGTAGAGTGCCTAGGTATTAGTTATTACCAGAGGAAGATGAAGAGTATGAAGAAGAGGATGATGCTGCAGATGAAGAGTGTCTCCCTGGAACCCCATTTGGGTAATAACTATAGCTAATGAAGCACTTGTGCAAATAGACTTGACCTGAAATAGAGCTCCCACATTCAACTTGAGCTCTCTGAACAGCAAATTTCACACAGTCCCCACAATCTGAATCACCAACATCTCCCTCACATTGTCCCATCACATACAAGGACTGGTAGCTAGTAGCATAAAAGCCATGACCACTAATCACCCCATTTTCCATCACTGAGAATGCAGTGTCCCTTCTCTCCCCAAACCCACTTCCAGCTGCATTGGTTGCCCCACAAGTCTTGTACAGAATTTGCATTCCTGAGATTTGTGCAAACCCAGCAACCTCATACAGCATATAGCAACCTAATAGCTGAACTCTAGCAGCTATGGTCTTACCACACAACTTATCAGACAAAACTGGGAGCTTGCTCACACAGTTGTAGCAATCAGAATTGCTGAGATCCCCTCTGCATTGGAAGAGACCAGTTATGCTGGTTTGGCCACTACCACTGGTGGTCTTAAAGAACTTGCCTTTGGTGGATTGTGAAACCAGTGACCCAAAAAGTGCAGAAAGAGCTTGTGAGTACACCCCATTTGGATCTGTAAAGGTTTCCTTTGAGCAACCCTTGTAGACCAAGGTTGTGTAATCAGAAGCAGATTGGGATGGCCCCAGATTTGTGAACAAAACCAAGAACAAAACAAGGAACAGGGTCTTTCTAGGAAAACCCATTTAGATGTGTGTGTGTGTGTGGTGTTGAGACTTGAGAGGGATCAAATCATGTCATGGCAGTTTTGGGGGTAAAAAAAGGGCTTCAAGGAGGGAACTTTCAGATTCAGAGAGCGAGGTTCTGATAAAAGAATCAAAGGTTGGGGTTGATACTTGGATTTTCTACTGCTTTTTGCTGAATCAAGAGAGAAAAGGATTGGGGTCTCTGTGGTGAGTGAGTGACTCTACGTTCTGGTTTTTGTGTCTTGGGATTCACTTTCCTTTGGATGGATGGATAGCCTAATGGAATGCCTCTGCCTCTGCCTCTGTAGATGTGCATATGCATATACTGTACTCTCTCTTTCTCTCTCTCTATAACTTGTGTTAACCAAAAAAAAAGAGTATAATTTTATTGAAAATGATGAATAGTTTTTTTTTTATTATTTGAAGAGAATGAAAACAAAAGTGGTTGAATTAATTAAGTGTTAAAAGTAGAGGGAAAAAATATTCCCCATCTAGAGAGAAGATTTTGTTTTTGGAGTGCATGAACATAAAGGAATCTGGTTTTTGGTAGGAGAGAACAACATGCAGTTTGACTGTAGCATATCGTCCTTTATCAAAGATTTGAATTCAACTATACGTCTGGAAACTTTGTACTTTGATTTTCAAAATTATATTAATTAACATTAAGCACATGCAAGGAAGAAAAAAAAGATGTTTTCAAATTGAAAATTGAGTATTTACTAAAGAAAAATATTGTTGTCAATTAGAATCAATTCTAAATCTACCAAAGCCAACCTGGTTGGCTCATAATACCCTTTATGATTACACCTATGCCACTCTTTAACACCATGGACCCTAACAACTTCAGAAGAATAGATAACTCAAGGGAAACCCTCATGTCAAATGGTTAGAAAATTTATAGCTAGATATTGTCAAATTGCAGATAGTGTTTTAAAAGCTAAAACATTTTTGTTTTTTTCTCTTAAATGAACTATTAATATTTTTTGTTTTTTTCTTAAAAGCTAGATAGTGTTTTAAACTTAAACGTAGACAGATCGATAGTACTATATATTAAACCACGGCAGAAAATGTATTCTTTCAATATATTAAACATACAATAATTTATACAATATATTTTTTTATATTTTTTATTATAGCATTCATCACATCTTAAATTTCTCTTTTTTTTCTTTCATTTATTTCTACTTTTTTTTTTTGTTGTAAATATTGTTCAACAAACAATATTTCTCAAACAACTGCAACTACTTGTCTATATTAATCTTTATTCAATTATTATTTTTCTTATATCATTGTTCCTTGAAAAAGAAGCTGCATGAAGGATAAAGATGTGGCTGGCTAAGATCATGAAAAGTTGGCAAATTGGAAGTGTAGTGTAGTTTAGCTGGCACATTGCTGTTTTTGGGTTGAGACAAATTGAATTCAGACAAAATTGTGTACTATATATTGTTTAAGCGGTGAGTCAGATGCCAAGTATTCATGGACATAACATTTCCTACAGCAATTCAAAACTTTTATTACGCCCATTATATTAAGTCTAAAAGTTTAAATTAGTTTTTAAAATATTAATCTAAAAACCTATAGTTAAATATTTTACATATAACACGGTACATCTAGAAAAATATCAGAGTTTATATTATTGTTGTTTTTGTATTTTATAAATAATGGTTTGACTAATTTTGGATTTTTCCCTCACTTCTACCCATCAAGCTATACTTTAAGATCTAAAATCATGTTCAAATAAAACTTAATTACAATTTTAATGAACATGTTAATTGTTAATGAAACGTGTAAACATATCCCAAATCTAGGTTCCGAAGATACAAACAATATAAGCCTTTTTTTTATCTTTGACCGGGAATCCTATAGGTATAGCCATGGGCGAAACCAGCAATTGAAATCCGGGACCAATATTATAAATTTTTCTAATTAATTAATTTACTATAAGTACAATTTTATTATTATATATATAATTATATATATTAAAATATAGGGGCTTTCTCCGGTACCTCCTCTGGATAAGGGGTAACGGTATCCTCTATAGGTGGTCCAATAAATGTGTGCCACATAGGTTAGCTTGGTTTTAGAATTTATTTATAGGTCCCTTTAAAATTTAGTCCATTTGATCATTTCACTAAAACCCTTCATTTATCAATTATACCAAAGTTTTCCCAAATTAAATCAGAATTTTTTCTCCCTATTTTTTCTTTTATTCATTTTCATTAACCTCATTCCCCCAAATTAAAACAGAAAATAAAACACTTCTCCCACCATTTATTCTTCCTCACTCATTATTTAATTAACTCCATTTAACGACTATAATTCAGTGGCAATCAACCAATTGCCGGATTTTCATTTTAATTCAAAATTTTAGTGGTTAATAAAAAATTGGAAACCCTAAAAAACTAATATTTTAAAAAAAATTGGAAGATTGAGAGTTTTATTTTTTGTGATAATTGCATTAATTACTTGATCAGAATATTTATGGATCATATCCATCATCTTCTCCTATCTTTTTTTTAATTTTGTATTTATTATTTGATATATTTTTTATTTTATTAAAATTTAATTTTTTTATTATTTAATTTTCATCATTTTATTACCTACAAATAAATAAAATTATTTACGCGTTTATTAAAGAAAAATAAGAAACATTTGAAAATTCACGTTAGCTCCATTTTTACATGGGGAAAACAGAATTTGCATGCATGACGAGTCTCATGCACTTGGAAGGTTGGGTTTTTTTTTATAATCATAAAATATTTTGATTCTTATAATTCCCACATTAAATCCTTCAAATTGTTTTTTTTATTTTTTTCCTTTATTTTTTTTAAATAACGCTTAATCTCTTTCAATTAAATTCATGATTTCTTCCCAAATTTCTCAAAATTAATCATTAATTGCATTAATTACTTGATCATAATCTTTAACGATCATATTCATCGATAGATTAATCTTTATAAAAATCAAATCCACAATCAATTTTAATTGAGAAGGAAATTATTAAATGAATATATCACATTGATGAGAAAATTTATTAATCAAGATTTGATCCCTTTTGTATTCTTGATAAAAATATGTTCTTTTTAGAGGATCCTGACATTAATGTAATATCTTTCATCATCTTCTCCCCTCTTTTTTTTAATTTTGTATTTATTATTTGATATATTTTTTTTTATTTTATTAAAATTTATATTTTGGATCATTTAATTTTCTTAATTTTATTACCTACAAATAAATAAAATTATTTACCCATTTAATAAAGAAAAATAAGAAAAAAATACCTAGGGAACGAGGAAAATTTTGGAAATTCACGTTAGCTTCGTTTTTGCATGGGGAAAACAGAATTTGCGTGCATGACGTATCTCATGCACCTGGTATGATTTGGACATTGTGTAGTTGTCACATGGCCAATATTAAGGGTTTAGGGTTCATCACCTAACGTGTGTTCTTTCATGGGTTCCTATGGTGTGTTATACCCCAGGTGACTAAAATGAAAAAATGACTTCAACAACATGCTGGGGAGACAATGAGGGGTCCACTATTAAATTTTTCGATTTTTCCGAGTTAAAATGTATTTACGGTGAATTATTTACCCGTTTAATAAAGAAAAATAAGAAAAAAAATACCTAGGGACCGAGGAAAAATTTGGAAAATTTACGTTAGCTTCGTTTTTGCATGGGAAAAACAGAATTTGCATGCATGATGAGTCTCATGCACCTGGTAGGATTTGGACATTGTGTAGTTGTCACGTGGCCAATACTAGGGTCGGGTTTAGGGTTCATAACTTAACTTGTGTTCTTTCATGGGTTCCTATGGTGTGTTATACCCCCGGTGACTAAAATGAAAAAATGACTTCAACAAAGTGGGGTGTCCACTATTAAATTTGTCGATTTTTTCGAGTTAAAATGTATTTACGATGAATTTATTTACCCGTTTAATAAAGAAAAATAAGAAAAAAAAATACCTAGGTACTGAGAAAAAATTTGGAAAATTCATGTTAGCTTCGTTTTTGCATGGGGAAAACAGAATTTGCATGCGTGACGGTCTCATGCACCTGGTAGGATTTAGACATTGTGTAGTTGTCACGGGGCCAATACTAGGGGTTTAGGGTTCATAACCTAACTTGTGTTCTTTCATGGGTTCCTATCGTGTGTTATACCCCAGGTGACTAAAATGGAAAAAAAGGCTTCAACAACATGTCGGGGAAACAGTGAGGGGTCCACTATTAAATTTGTCATTTTTTTTGAGTTAAAATGTATTTACGGTGAATTATTTACCCGTTTAATAAGAAAAATAAGAAAAAAAATACCTAGGGACCGAGGAAAATTTTGGAAAATTCACGTTAGTTTAATCCAATAAAATGTTAGTAGTTGTAGGCAGTGTATTAAGTAGCAAAAGAGATGGAAATAATGTTGTTATATCAAATTTTTAAATGCATAATGTTCATAGCGGTGGTTCTTGGAATGACTTGCTTCAACAAGTCATTAATAACAGAATAGGATTAGGTATGTTTCCTAACGTGAAATTTCCAAAAATTTTCTCCATCATTAGGTATTTTTTTCTTATTTTTCTTTATTAAACGGGTAAATAATTTACCGTAAATACATTTTAACTCGGAAAAATCGACAACTTTAATGGTGGACACCCCACTGCCTCCCCAGCATGTTGGTGAAGTCAATTTTCCATTTTAGTCACCTGGAGTATAACACACCATAGGAACCCATGAAAGAACACAGGTTAGGTTATGAACCCTAAACCCCTAGTATTGGTCACGTGACAACTACACAATGTCCAAATCCTACCAAGTGCACGAGACCCGTCATGCATGCAAATTCTGTTTTCCGTAAGCAAAAACAAAGCTAACGTGAATTTTCCAAAAATTTTCTCGGCCTCTAGATATTTTTTTTTCTTATTTTTCTTTATTAAACGGGTAAATAATTCACTGTAAATACATTTTAACTCGGAAAAAATCGAAAAATTTAATAGAGGACCCCTCACTGTCTCCCCATCTGTTGGAAATACAGGGAATCACTAGAAGGGGGTTGAATAGTGTTTCAATGGAAACTTTTTCTTGTTCAACAGAATTTTCAAAATGAGCTTCTGAAAATCTTCAAATGATAGTTATCAATCTGAAGTTTTAATTACTTTATGAATTTAGTTCAGATTAAGGAATTTGTTTGAAAGCAAGTTTGATTCAGAAATACAGTTTTCACTAAAATATCTTTTCAATCCCCTTTGTTGGATTAAACTGAATTGAAATAGCTTAAGGGATAGAGAAAACTTAGCAAAGAAATTATCCTGGTCCACTCACAACCATTGTGAGCTACGTCCAGTCCCAGGGCAAAAACCAACACATGGATTTTCACTAATTTTGTGAGATTACAAGTATTCTTTTCTCCCAAGCCTTTTCAGGCTCTACTCCAAGTATTGTTTCTTTCACCAAGCCTCTTCAGGCTCTCAGACACTTATCCAAGTGTAACCCAAGTATTCTTTCAGATAGAAAGCCTCTCCAGGCTTATAAACCCAAATTGTTTCATGTTTAAACATATAAAGTTCAGTTCATTATATTCAGATGATAGCTTTGAACACAAATGTACAAATGACTGAGATTTACTCAGGATATGAAATAGAACAAGTGTACAAGAAATATCAGAGTAGAATTTTGCAGTGTATTCTTTCTTTGATAGCTTCTCTCTTCTAGCTTCAAATTTGCATGAGGCATATTTATAGTCTTCAGGAATTAATGCCCGTTGTCAAATAGCATTAAATGCTCCAGGAGACGTTTGAGACATGCTCTGTTCAAAGCGTTATGGGCAAACTAGGTGCAGCAGGTCTGCGCACACAAAGCTTTTTGGCAGGTACAGCAGCGTTGCAGACTTTCCTTAAAAATGCTAAACACTTGAACGAGGAGAGAAAGTAGCTCTGACTCTTATGCTGAAAAAGGTTAGACCATTGGGATGAGCGTTCTTCACACTCAGCAACGTCTTCAAAGGTCAAACATTTGTCCTGATACCTTCAGCTTTCAGATGCAAGGAGTGCTTCAGATGAACTTCAAATTTTCATATGACAAACACTCTTCAGACAATGTTGTGTCTTCAGACAATCTGAAACTTCAAATGATGTTCCTCAATATTCAAGAATCTGAAACATATTAGAATATTGTGAAAGAATATTGTTATATGAATATTTCTGTATTTTATATTTGTTGTTCATTAAAACTCTTAAGGGAATGAGACTCAAAATATTTTTAATTTCTTAAATTATTTTTGAGACTCAACACCATCATGCTGTTGAAGTCATTTTTCCATTTTAGTCATGTAGGGTATAACACACCATAGGAACCCATGAAAGAACACAAGTTAGGTTATGAACCCTAAACCCCTGGTATTGGCCACGTGACAACTACACATTATCCAAATCCCACCAAGTGCATGAGACCCATCATGCATGCAAATTCTGTTTTCCCCTTGTAAAAAATGAAGCTAACATGAATTTTACAAATTTTTCCTCGGTCCCTAGGTATATTTTTCTTATTTTTCTTTATTAAATTGGTAAAAAAAATTATTTATTTGTAGGTAATAAAATTAAGAAAATTAAATGATAAAAAATATAAATTTTAATAAAATTATATATATATATCAAATAATAAATATAAAATTAAAAAAAAAGAGGAGAAGATGATGGAAGATATTACATTAATGTCAGGATCCTTTGAAAAGAGCATAGTTTTATCAAGAATACAAAAGGGATCAAATCTTGATTAATAAATTTTCTCATCAATGTGATATATTCATTTAATAATTTCTCTCTCAATTAAAATGGATTGTGAATTTAATTTTTATAAAGATTAATCTATTGATGAATATGATCTGTAAAGATTCTGATTATGTAATTAATGTAATTAATGATTATTTTTTAGAAAATTAGGGGTTTTAATGAAATGATCAAGGAACTAAATTGCAAAAGGACTTAAAAATAAATTCTAAAATCAAGCTAACCTATGTGGCACACATTTATTGGTCCACCTATAGAGGGTACCGTTGCCCCGCCAACTAGAGGGGGTACCGGAGAAATTGCCTAAAATATAATAAAAAATAAAAAACAACCAAATATAAAATATCAAATGAAGATAAATGTCTAGTGTAAGTAATTTAAAATTTTTATGATGTATTTTGATTATTATTCTCTTTTTACTATTAACTTTAATTATTTCTATATTTATTTTAAATTTTGATAAAATATTTATCATTAAAATTTTAATAAAAAAATAAAATTGCAATTACCTAAAATTATATCTTTGTCTAGAAAACAAAAAAATAGAATTTATATAATAAAATTTATGTAAATATACCATTTTATATCATTTTACATTAATCAACTATTTAAATGAAACTCTATTAATTCAATAAGTTAATTTACCAGTTAATTTTATCAAATATAGTTTGTAGAGGCCAATTTGAATAAACCTAGAACTTATGGGAGAAAAACAAATAGAATGAATCAAGTAGACAAAATGAATTAATTCAACTTCTCTCATAAGCTGAAATTGGCATTTGCAATAAACTCTTTTAGAAGCTCTCACATTTAGATTATCCATAAGTGACTAATTTCAACTTATGTGGGAGATGAATTCATTTTACTTTCATGATTCATTTTTTTTCTCCTCATAAGTCCTTCTATAAAAGTTTATCTAAATCTCCTAATTGAGCTTTTACTATATAATTTTACCAAAAAATTAATACATAAATTTTCCACACAACACACACACACACATATGTAAGGAGGGTTCAACTTACACCGATGCAAGTTATGCTAAGAATTACACACCGCTGATAACTACAAATTGATTGTGTTTTTTAGCAATCCAACCGTTGAATTATGTTTATTCATCATCATGATTATTTGTCAAAATTGGTAAAATTTAACACTTATAACTTAATAATCAAATGGTTAGTTTTTTTTCATATATTTCATATGTATATATGACGTTAATCTTGAGACATTTCAATGACATGTCAAAAATTTCGGATTAATGTAAAATTTTATATATATGATCTATATGATAGTGACTTTCAATCCAAGGGTGGATTATTTAATACAATGTTCCGTTAAAAAATTTGAATTTTTTTATCTCTAAACTCGTCTCCCAAAAAAAAAAATTCCGGAACCTTCCGGAAATTAATTTCCGGAAGGTTTCGAAATTTTTTTTAACAAAGTTAATATCCAGAAAGGGGGTGGGGATTGGGGGAGACAAGTTTAGAGACGGAAAAATTTCGTCTCTAAACCCAAAACATTGAAAAAAAATAAACGATGACAAGAAGAGGAATGGGGGGTGGGGAGTTGGGAAGGGGAGAGGAGGGGGAGAAGGATGGTGGCTGCCGGTGGGGGGGTGGGGGTAAGGGGTAGGGGTAATATGGGAAAGGGGATATATGATGGGGGTGCGAATAGCAAAAAGAGGAGTTCTAAAAGCAACTCCCATAATGATGATACTAGTGGGGCACGAGGCTATTTTGGGCTTTTAAATAATATTACATTTAAATGTTAACTTTTTTAATGAGTAAACCCTCGTATTAGTTTTTATAATACACTTCAGTTCTTGATATTTCAAAATATATCCGTTAATCTCTATCATTTTTTTTGTCATTCACTTTAATCCAAAATGATAGATAATATTAACTGAATATTGATGTGTCATATGTTAGTGACACTTGATTTAAATTGGTCTAATATTAAAAATTATTTTATATTAGTCCCTATAATGATATTGTGTATGAGAAGGCAAGTTCTTAATAACATTATGGATAGTAAAAAGTTTTGTCTATTCAACATATATTTTTGTTAAATCTAATTACTTTATGACAATTTATCCCTCCTAAATAGTCATTTTTAAATAGTATTCCATAATGAACAAATTTATTCCCGATGATATTTTATTCTTTATAATTAAATGAAAACGTAAAATTATTTAATTTTAAGTTGGTTATTTTTTGAGAATTTGTTGAAATCACCCTTTATCAACTCGAATGTTTAAGTAATCTATATATTCATTTAGAAAACGAGACCTTAATATTACATGCAATTGCATGCTAATAAAATCGGATTACATAGATGCCAATTTCTAATAACTTTTGTTAATATATTTTTAATTAAGCAAATATACTCCTCACGTTAATATTAAATCCAATTTTGGATTACATAGATCTACCAATTTCTAATAACTTTTGACAAAAGTTCACCTATTTTACCACATCAAAAAATATCATCCGCGTTATTTTAATTTTTTAGCAAATAGATATAACAATGATAATAAGATTAGATTTGCTTAATTATAAAATAACAAATTTAAATAAAGTGGATAATATTTTTTACCATTTTGGACAAAACATTATTCGCTCTCTCTTTTAATATAAAAAATCACCACATTATATTGGTACGTGGATATTGGAATTCACTTTTAATTCGTAAATTCTTTTTTTTTTCCATAATTTTACCTCCTATATATTTTATAAGTTACATGAAATAAAATTTATAATTTTAGTGAAATGGTTTGTCAGTAAAATTTACTTATTAAAAGCTCATCAATAATTTTTAGGCTTAAATATGTTTTTAGTCCCTATATAAATACATGTCATTTTGATTTTAGTCCCTAAAAATAAAAACTTAGGTTTTTAGTCCCTAATTATTTCTCCGTCAATAGTATTAGTCCTTGCCGTTAAGTTTGTTAATATGTGGCAAACGGAATACTTAGTCAGTATTGCCACGTGTAATATTATTCCAACATGGCACATGAGAAAAAATAAAATATCCAAATCAGCTGATCACGTGACATGGTCAAATTCCCTTTTCTCCTAAATCAGTTCTGAAAGATCCCAATTATTTGAACCCTAACTCACAAACCATTTTTTTTCCTCTAAAATTCGTGTGCCTTTCGACCAGATTGAGACACTGAATGATTGAATAACCAAGATTTGATGAAGGTTGCGATTGCGAGTATGAAGTCTAATGCTTCTTCTTCTTCCATTGAAAGCAAGCCATCGTTGCATAAGAGCTAGAGGAAGTCTACCACCACCATAGCAGAAGCCAGTCTCGTCCTTGCCGTCGCCGCGAGCTGCAGAAGCCAGCGCTGCAGGAAGTGGAACCCCGCAAGCTGCAGAACCATTCTCATCCCCATTGCGAGCTGTAGAACGCATTCTCATCCCCGCCGCGAGTTGCAGAACTTCCGTAGGAAGTGGAACCCCGGGAGCTGCAGAACAGTGCCACCGTCGCAACCAGAAGTGGGACCCCGCCACCGTGACGAAGTAGAACAGAAACTAGTCACCGCGCAGAATTCCTTCCCGTCTTCAACGTGAGCTGCAGTAGTTAGCGCGGTGCAAGTCCCAACCACCGCGCCGGAGAAAGATGCCCGATGGTTGAATCATGGAGAATGATGGTGTGGATGTTGCAAAATGAAAGAAAACAGATTTGCTCTTTGAAAGACTTTGTCGCTGAGTAGTTGGTCCTTGTTCTTGGTTTTGTGTTTATGGTGTTTGTCAAAATGTCAGTGTTAGGCTTTTGTGTGGCTGGTTTAATGATTTTGTGTTACTGGTGTTGATGTATATAGGTAAGTCTTGGAAAGTATGTTATTTGAGAGTCTTGTAATCTTCCAAATGAGCAATGAAAAAGTGCTATTGTTTAAATTCTGATATGCAACTCAAGCTTTGAACTTTTTGTTGTGAATCTGTTTTAGCAATTGCAGGAGTTTTAGAATTCAACCATTAATTAAGCACCCTTTTCTTTGTCGTTGCATATGGTGCCCCATAATAAGATTGGTATTTGTATTGCACGTGTTTTGTTAAGGCAAATTGAAATTGTAAGAAATTGAAGTTGATGCTTCGGGTTGACAAGGTAGTGTGATTCAGTGGCTCTACATTCACTTTTAATTGAAATTTTGCCTTTTATGTTCTGGAATTCTACTATTCTGTGCATAGTTTGTAGTCCCATCCTTTTGGTTTCTATGCAAAATTAAAACCAGAACCAGTACAGTTGTCATATTAAAAACCAATACTAAAATATAATAACCAAAACCTGTTCAATTGTCATAAAAAAACTAGTAGCAGAAGATAAAAACCAGAACCAGTCTGGAACACAAATTAAAAACCAGTAGCAAAACATAAACTATTGTATCCTAAACCAATACATAAACTAATAAAAACTAGTAGTAATATAAATGCATTGTGCAGGATTGTAGGTACTACAATGTATCCTAAACCAATACATAAACTAATAACTGAAACACCACTCTAATGTGTCCTAAACCAATACATAAACAGAATAAAAAATAGTTCTTGTCCAAGCCACTACAGCATCATCTTGTCAGAGCATTAAAGACCATCAATTGATACTCCCTTTGGCCAATTCCTCACCACCATTTGGAACCTGATGTGTTTGAAAAGATGAACAAAATTGTAATAGGTTAAATAATACAAATGAAGTGTAGACTGCAATTTTTTCCATACCTCAAAAGCATTTGTAGCAGTAGTAGCAGCATTTAGAGCACCATCACTAGCATCAACACCCTCATTAGCATTTGTAACAGTAGAAGAAACATTTGTAGCACCAACAGAAGCATTCCTTGTCCGGACATCGACATTCTTTGTTACTTTTCTTTTCTGCATGTTAATTATCCAGGAGTTAGGAGTCATACTTCATAAACATCCTTCAGCACAAATATGGAATATTTTGTACCTTCACATTTCTTGCACCAGCAGAAGGTATTTCACAGGTAGAAGCCATGTTTCTTGCACTAGTAGAAGCCTTGTTCCTTGCACCAGCAGAAGAAACATTTGATGCACCAGCAGAAATACCAGTAGAAGCAACATTTGAAGCACCAGCAGAAATACCAATAGTTGCACCAACAATGCCTCCTTCTTGTCCTATTGATACACCATTACCTTTATCCTGCACAAAATATAACATAATTATGATATTGGGAAATTTTAAGGGTTTAGGGACCTTAGGAAATGTATCAACATTAACTACACAAAAATTTTACCTGTGTTTGACCCTGGGGCTGCTTAGGAGGCTGAGTGCAACTTCTCATGTTGTGGCCATAATTCAGGCACCTTGTACATCTATTACTGGTATGAGATCTCCTAAGCTTGGTAGGTTTGTCATCTTCCTCGGGCATCCTTCACCTCAATTTCTTTGGCCTTCCAGGCCCTCTCTTGAATTCAGGTGGCAAGATGGTATCATTGTTACACACAGGCCACTTATTTTGGCCATTGATAGGACTTATAGTTTGTCCATAGCACTGAGCATATGTGTCTCTCAAATAATAATGGTGAACATAATCTTCGGGATTATCCCCCTTTTTACAAATTGCTGCAACAGCGTGTCTGCAAGGTATACCCACTAATTCCCAATAATTACAACTACATGATTTTGCATCTAAGTTGACAATGAACCTATCAGCAAACATTGTATGAGTTACTTCAAATTTCAACTCACCCGCCCAAGTGGCAAACCAATTGCCACTCATTTCAATTTCCCTATCAAGCCTTTTTCTTGGCTTTGGCATCACTGTACCGGGATATTTATCTGACCTCTCATTTAAAGTAGCAAATCGACTCATTATGTATGTCCTAATCCATTCAAACATGGTGATAATTGGCTTATCTCTAGCTAATAAAATTGTACTATTGAAAGCCTCACTCAAGTTATTCATCAGAACATCACACCTTGGGTAATAAGTGAATGCATGCTTGCACCAAGCCTTTGTAGGGACTGCAGCCAACCAATCATGAGCTTGCACATTCAAGGACTTTAGTTGGTTCATTTTTTCTCTCCAAGCCTCTTCATATGTAGCTTTTGCAGCAGCCATCATGAGATCTCTCATAAGTGTTCGTCCTCCAAACTTCTTCTTAAAGTTTGCATAAAGATGCCTTAAGCATAGACGATGCTCCACCCCTTCCATCATTTCCTCAAATACTTGTACAATGCCCTACAATAGGAAACAAACATATTATAAGAAAATAAATAACAAAATTGTTATGGACATCAATGCACATAATAATGTAAGACAATTAACATACCTTTTGTTGGTCAGAAATAAACACCCATCTTTTGTTGTTCAAATCTCCAATGTCCTCTAACAAGAGGGTTAGGAACCATCTCCAACTGTCTTTAGTTTCTGTTTCCACAACGGCAAAGGCAAGAGGGAAATATTGATCATTGGGATCCCTTCCAACAACAACCAATAATTGCCCACCATATTTTGTCTTCAAGTGGCAGCCATCAACACCAGTAAAAGGCCTACATGCTAAAAACCCTTTCTTACAACCATCCAAGCACATGTAAAACCTCTCAAACTTTGGCAAAACTTCAGGAGAAGGCCTATCTAACTCAATTTTGCAAGTATTCCCTAAACTGGCTCTACGAAGCTCGGCACTATAACTCCATAGCAATGCATATTGATTCCTCGCATCCCCCTCCACAACATTTCTAGCAAGCTTCCGTGCTGAGAATGCACGTGATATGGTTATACCTGCTGAGTAGTTTCGCCTAATATCATGTACAATCTCACTTAAGGTCATCTCAGAATTGCTCTTCATTTTGTCCACCAACACCTTAGAAACACATTGAGATTTAGCATTCTTGTTATCAAACACCCGACCACATGTATGCCCATCAACAAGTGTCTTCAACCGAAATGTGTGACTTCTACCAACCTTACTCACAAAGGCAGAAAATCTACAATTTCGCTTACACTTAACCCTTACCCTTAGCTTGTCATTTTTAACAAATTTAATTTCTCTCCCATTTAACACAGAATGTTCAATAATGGCCTCCTTGAACTCCTTTAATGACCTGAATTCCATTCCAAGTTTGAATTTAAATTCTTTGCACATGTCTTCCTTATGAAAGGTAGGGTATTTTGGCTTAGAATTAGAATCCGAATCTGAACCGTCTAGGTCACTATGCAGCTCATCACTCATGTAGCTCTCATCAATCTCATGCATTGTATCAACATTATCAACCACAAACCTCTCTGCTTGAAGATTAAAATTTGGATGCACAATAAGACTTGATTGTCCCTCAGATATTTTTCTCTTTCCTTTCTTAGGTGTCAATTTAGCTGCCCTCCTTTTAGGACTTGGGATTGGCATCTTCTTAGGCGTACTCTTCTTTTTCATAGTCCTTGAACTCTCTCCTTTCTCCTTCCCATTACATCCAGCCTCTCCAAAACCATTATCTAAGCCAAGATTTCTCTCCTTCTCACTGTCATCAAAATGCACCCCCTCAGTACTATCTTCACTACCACTATCAGACTACATGCCATCATTTACATCTTGTACATTTCCGGCAGAATTAATTTAATCTCTTCCACCATCATTTGCATGTCCATTTCCACCACCTTGTAGAACTTCATCACCTACATTTGCATTCACAACCACACTAGGGAGAGACAATAAATTACTTGTATTCTTCTCTAGAATTGGTTCTGCAACGGTTACATGCTCCACATATAACTCTACTTCACAGTTATGTTCAATTGCATAATTGGCCATAACAATTGCATGGCTATCCCAAGTAATGCTCTTCAAGCATTCTTCTAGGCTACCCCCACCTTCCTTCCACCACAACTTCACACACTCTTGATAACCTAAATCCTTCACTAGGGATAATGCCTCAAAATAGGACCAATTATCTTCGTCTAAGCCATGAAATACATGGACATCTCCCCCTTTATATGTGAGACCCGGGTCTTTCACAAAAACTCCTCGATGATGGACTACTACAGTAAAACCCATGCCTACAGTAGGAATTTCACACAAAAACAACATTAAAGTATGAACAGAAAACTTCAATTGGTCCCCACACCCTAATCGAACTATAAATTAATCGTCCCAAGCACAAGTTATCAAGGGAATCCAATAACATAGGTCCCACCCACAAGAAAATAGAATAATGAATAGTGGGCACAAAGCGAAACTTACCTCGAAACACCGAGAACGCACACACGCGCAACTGGTCACGAGGCTACTTCCTAATCAACCGTGTTAGACAAACAATACTTATTGGATTCACACGTGCTCTCCTTCGTGGTTGTGCAGCCTTCGTCGTCCTCAACGACACTAAAGAGCGTGAGGTTCCGAGAGTGAGAGTTATGGTAGATTAGGGCACATTTGTGGTGAGAAATATTGATTACCTATTGTTTAATTCAATCTGACCATGTCACTGTGAGCAACATCTACTGATTAGGGTATTTTAATTTTTCTCACGTGCCACGTTGGAATAAAATTGCCACTCATTTCAAGCTGACTAAGCATTCCGTTTGCCACGTATTAACAAACTTAACGGCGAGGACTAATACTATTGACGGAAAAATAATTAGGAACTAAAAGCCTAAGTTTTTTTTTTGGGGGACTAAAATCAAAATGACATATATTTACAGGAACCAAAAACATATTTAAACCTAATTTTTATTTCCATTATGTTATTTAAATTTCATTCTATATTTAATTTACCTATATATGTGTGTGTTTGTATGAAATTTTGCATTCACACAAAAAGTTTTAGAATAAAGGAAGTCGTATCATTTTAAGATGAAGTCATGTCACAATATCAACAATGACTTAATATAATGTAGTTAATTATTTATTATTCGTTAGATATGTTTTTAATCTTTAAAATATAGTCGAGATTTGATTTTAATCTTTATAATTTAAAGATGGTAGGTGTGGGTTCTTAAAAAATGAAAATACTACCAAGTTTTTATCGATAAAAATTCACAAATAAATTATAGTAAATCTACGAGGAAAGTATATCATAAGGATTAAATTGATATATTTTAAATTTTTGAATAACTAAAATCACCATTTTAAAATTTTAGAGATTAAAGTCAAATTTTGACTTTGGACGTGTTTGGTTTACACGAGATTCACGTTTCAAACGTGATTTTAAAGAAAACTTTTAATTATTTTATATTCATAAAGTATGAAACTTAAACCAAACAAAACCAAATCATAAAATAAATTTAAACATCTAACATATTATAAAATATAAAACCTTTGTATGTATATATGTTAGTTTGCCTTCTTTCACCACTAATATCACTTGCCGCATTGTCTGACTCATTAGTTGGTTCCCAATTATGAAAGCCAAAGATCCAACATTACATGTTCATATTCCACCATACCATATGCTGGCAACTTACAATTGCATTTTCAAAATATATATAATGGAATTATTACCAAATGCAGTACATGAGAAGTGCTATCTCTCACGGAAGATAACCCATCAAAGTTGGTACATATTTGATGGAAATATATTGGTGTTCCCAGGGCGGTTGAACAAGGCAATGAAGATCATTGCATAGAGCCCCAAATTTATAATGTCTCCAATTTTTTTAATAGTAATATTATTAATATAAATTATTTTTTAAAAAATTAATAATGTTTGAGATAAGGCCCGATATTTTATAAGGCACATATCTTACATTTGTTATATTTTTTTTCTTACCATTTAAACTACTTAAAAGTCCACAACTCATTTATTAGTTTTTGCAAATGAAAAGTCACTCAACACTCAACACTCAACAGCGAGTTTCCTTGTATCAATAGTATTGTTGAGTCTATGATCATCTATTGCCTACTTGTACGGTAACCACATTAATGCAATTTATTTTTCTTTGACAATAGATTTTGAGTTTTGAGGATCATTCTCATATTGATGGTCTTGATTTATTTTCAGAATTAAAGTTATTGCAAGAAATTCTAACAAATGAAATTAATACACCATTAAAAATATTGAACTATATAAAAAGATTAGGTTCTTTTCCAAATACATACATTGCTTATAGAATATTATTAACATTACATGTACCTGTCGCGACCGCTGAAAGAAATTTTTCAAAATTAAAATTGATTAAATCATATTTAAGATCAACTATGCTACAAGATAGATTGAATGGGTTGACTATATTATCTATTGAGAGTGAGATGTTAGAATTACTTGATTATAAAACTTTAATAAATAATTTTACAGCTCAAAAAGCCAGAAAAATAACATAAATTTATTAGTCTATATTAACATGACATTTGTCTTAATTTTTGCTTAATACTCCGAAATTCCTAGATACACCCTGATTGTTCATGAAAATCATGAATTGATAACATTGTAAATATTATGCCATGAAGTTTAGTCTTGTTTCATTTCATGCATATATATGTGTGCGTGTGTGTGTTTCGTTTCTCATAATATAATGCTATAAAGGTGTTAAAATGTACAATAAGTCGTATAATTTATAAAGGAATATTAGGATGTATAGCTCATATATATACTCTAACTTAAGGACGATTTTAGGGTGGACCAAACAAAATTTGGTCCACCTAATCCAGCTTATATATTTTTTTTTTATAAAAGATGAATAGATAATTTTATTTTTTATTAAATAATCTTTATATGACTATTTGAGTTTAACTTAAAGAAAAATATGAATTTATAATATAACCTATGCTAATTTCGTTGAAAATATGTCAATTTAAAGTTCAAAGGCAAAATTTTACATTAGATGACAATATCGATTTGAATTTTTATTATTTTCAAGTAATATTTCATAAAAGCAACTGGAAACTATTTTAATATCAATCATTAATAAATAAGCGTTAAATTTGGTGATTGAGAATTTAAATTACTATATTTCCACATTTTGGACCGCGTGAACCATGGTCCACCGTAGACAAACCCCTAACTTAGTTATTAAAAGAGAAAATAATATAGATTAATTAATCTCAAATGAATGTAATGTCTCATTAATCATTTTAATTTTTAAGTTAATCTATGAGTTAGTTTTAACATTTTTTTAGTTTAATTAATATATATTGTCAGTGTAAAAAAATTATATTATTATCCAATTATGTGTTACTGAATCATTTAATAAGTATTACATCTCATATGATAATTAACTCAATAAATAATTTAACAACATATTATTAAATGACAATACATTATACATGTCTTTGCTTTTTTGTAACTCAATTTATTTAATAATTTTTAAATCTATACGTGTTGCCCTTTAGGGCACGTTTAGTGGTTTATTTTTCAAAATTATTCTTTATTTTTATTTTTTTAAATTTTAATTACAAACAATATCATCTTATTATTTTTCATTTTATTTCATGTTTCAAAGTTTTATATAAAAATGGAAAAATCAATACAAAGTTATTTTTATTATTTCCTATACAAAACTCTAAAAAAAGAAAGTAAAACTAAAATAATATGATTATTTTATAATGAAAATTTAAAATATTTTGATAATTTAAATTAAAAAATAAAAAATAAAAATAGAAAATATTTTCTTAGAGGTGAAAAGGAGACTATCTTCTCACATTTACTAGTAGATTTGTAACCCATTATCTTCATCATGGAAAAAAATTACCCCGTCTCTATTCTCCCATTAAAGTATATATATATATATATAATTATAAATATCACAATCACATGTACTTAATTGAGTTTTAAAAAAAATAGAAACAAAACTATTAAAGAAAAATCTTTTATTACAAAGTTTATCCAGTGACATGAAAATTTAAAATTACTGAATTCTAATTTCTATCCAACAAACAATAAAGTGGAATTCCAAAATAATGAGATCATTCCGTAAATTCAACTCAAATAACTGTATTTGTGTTTATCATAAGAAATAAGAAAATCTCCATGACTTTTTTGTTTAATTGTTGGTGTATATCTATAGAGGTGAATACAACTAAAAATGAAAAGATAAATGAGAGAAAGTAAAAAATATGATTGATGATATAATGAAAGATAAAGAAAGATGAGGTATATAATTTATTTTCGCACTACTTGCCTATTCCATGTGTGGGGGCCTGTTACTATTGCCAGCTTCCCATTAAACATTTTTTTGTCAAAAACTTCCCACCAAAAAAAACTTGTATTTACTCCTCCTCATTATTCGGCCCAAACATTATCTTCCTTCAAGAGAAGAGCCCAAACAATCTGTCTCTACCTCAATTCTCATAAAAATGGGATGCTTTTAGCACACCCATTTTGCCATTCATACATCCTCCCCATTTTGAGAAGTATCTTTCCCAAACTACTCCCACTTCATCACCCCTCTTCCACTTCTACCTCCACCTCCCACAACCCCCGCCACTTCACACAACTTTTTTTTTTCAGAAATTAATTTATGAAAACAAAACTTCCAAAAATTAATTTTAAAAAAAAAAACAATTCAAGAAATAAGTTTTCAGAAATTAATTTTCGGAAATTAAATTTTTATGCAGTTTCAATTTTTAAAGATAGAAAATTTTTGTCTCTAAATTTTATCTCTTAACTTGTTAGAGACGAATTAGAGACAAAAAAATTCATCTTTAAAAACTTTCGAAAGTGATTTATATTTTAGTTTTTAAAAAAGGAAAATTTTCCGTCTCTAACAAGTTTATAGATGGATTTTAGAGATGATATTTTTTCCATCTCTACAAATTAAAAATTTATAAAAATATATACTTCTGAAAATTTATTTACGGAAGCCATTTTTATTATTTATCTTTCGGAAGTCAATTTCTAGAAATAGTTAGGTTTTTTTTAAAATGATTTGTTCACGAACAAGTGAGGAGGTGCAAAAAAGTAAAAGAAGGTGCAAAAAGCAATGCCCTGCAAAGATTTGTTCGTTGGTCACAATTCATATTAATGAGACATGAATAACTAGTTTATTCATTGGATGGAGATAATTTTATCTACTCAAAACAAGAATGAGGTGTTTTTAGTGTTTGATTTAATTAGTGTGAGCAATATGACAAAGGTGAAACTAATGAATATTCTAAAGAAGACTTTATATTTAAGCGTTGTGTATGAAAAATAATAAATGGTGAAAAAATTATACTCTTAAATGAATTTATTTGGCTCAGTTTAAATTAGTTAAAATCCATCTAATTAACTTGACTCATTTAAATCTTGTTGGGCCATTTGGCGTGCTCATGATGATATGATCATTAAAAATCAATTTTGGGATCCTTACAATACTTCCCATTTTTTCTTGTCTTCGGCCAAATGTTATCCTTCATCTTACGCTAGCACCAGTCCTTCAATGCATAAGTTGCATCGTATAAAAGTAGAAGACAATTGTGTGTGTTAGGTAGAGCCGGTAAAATGGGCTAGCATGATCGGGCCGGCTCGCAAAAGTGTAGGGCTTGAACACCTATTTTAGAAACTCGAATAACTCCCGGATTTTTTAGCTCAGTCCGATAGAGTCCGCTATCCGTAAAAACCCACAAAAGGCTGGGTAGCCCGCAAAACCCACCAAAAAATCGGGTTACCCGTAAAAAGATAGGGCTCGGATACCCATTTTAAAAACCCGAATAACTTCCGGACTTTTTAGCCCAACTCGATAAAAACCGCTACCCGCATCAAGACGGGTCGGGTCGGGTAGCCCAAATTGACATCTCTAGTGTTAGGTCCCTCTTTGCTATAGTTGCCTTAAATGGAACCTCAATGATTCTGTTTTTACCAAGTTGGGTACTGCAACTAGTGGTGTTGTTTTGATGAATAGCTTGGGCAATTGGATTTGTGGACTGGCTCGCAACATTGGTTACTCTTCCATTACTGCTGTTAAGCTATGCACTTTTAAAGACGTGCTTAACGCGTTCATCCAAAGAGGTGATAATTCTATTTGGCTTGAAAGTGATTATACAACTACAATAAAATTTATGAAGAAAGATGATCATCCCAAGCACCCTTGTTTTTGTTTGGTGGCTTCAATTCATAATGATATGGAAAAGTTCCAAAGAGTTCTCATTAGTCATATTTATCGTGAGGCAAATTTTATTGTTGATTTACCAAGTTAGGCCATTCTCTCATGTTAGAATATCATTTTTTCTTGTTATTCCTGCTGGTATATTAAACTCCATTTTGGGTAAATGTAATTGTGTCGATTTTATCAGGCGTGCTGTTGTTTAATGGGGTTTTAGCCCCTCCTTCTACAAAAAAAACTTGACTCATTTTAAAAAAATCATAAAACTTCACCTTATTATAATTAATTTTTTTATATTTGTAATGCATCATCGCATTATTATCAAGTAATTCAAAATTTAATCATTATCTCAATTAATAAATTTTTAAAATTTATTAGAAAGTTTTTTTTTGTGTAAAACCACAGGTATCCTCCACGGGAGGCAATCCTGACGGGAGGCAATCCTGTCGAGCGTTCCCTGAGCTCGAACTCGAGACTACTGTTTAAGTTGGAACAGTCCATTACCAATTGATCCACGACATGTGCTCGGTGGTTATTAGAAAGCTTTTGATTAACAATATTTATAAACGAGTAAACTAACAAATCAGTCCCTGACTCTGTGGGGATCATGCAGTTTCATCTCTGACTTTTCTAAAATAGCACTTTAGTCCCTAACTTTGTTAAAACATGCATAAAGTGCATGTTTTTCAATAAAATGAAGGACTAAAGTGCAAACTTTTTAATAAAATAAGGACTAAAGTGCATGTTTTAAGTGTTATTTTAGAAAAGTCAGGGATCAAACTGCATGATCCCCACAAGACTGATTCGTTAGTTTATTCAATTTATTAACTCTCAAATAAGTAAATTCAGGATACACCAAAAGAGACCATGCATGTCATATCACCGCAATTCTCAATAGTTTATTATCTTAAAAAATTATCCTAGAGAGCGTGTCCAAAAAAAAATGCTGGTTTCAATAAAAAGAAAATAATTCAAAAACATCTTATGATTCTTTAAAAAAATCTCATTTGATAAAGACGTATACATGGATATTCCAAATGATCAATATAACTTGAGACAACTTTATAACCTTTTATATTTAGTTTAACAGACTTTTATCTGTTAAGTTAAATTTGAATTTTTACTTTTAAAAGTAAATTTTGCAATATTTTACCTAGTTTTTCCAATGTTAAGTATTTCATTGTTTTAACTCTTTACTAAATATTTTATTTAAATTTAATAATCTATCATAAAATTTAAGTTCTCAATGTCGATTTTTTATAATTATAAATTTTAATTTTAATATATTATTATGAATTAATGCATATAAGAAATTATGTGTCTTGATTGACATAATTCTTTTTTATATTTTTAAAAATTTCATCCTTCCAATTTATGTAAATTTTATTTTAAATATTTTATTTTGAAATATTTTTTTAAATAAAGAATCTATATGACTATATTGACTATGGTAATGTATATTCTGACACGTAAGCAAATCTTTGTCTCACGAACCAATCATCTTAAATTACGCCTCATTTACGTTGGTAGTAGCTGTATTTTGTTGTCCCTCACTTCCCTTTTGGTTTTGATTTCTTTCTTTTCTTTTCTTTGTGTTCTCTTCTCTTCCCTTCCATCACCGACTCTTGTGTGCTTCTTCCATTGCTTCCTTCCTTCATTCTCTTCTCAATTCTCATTCGAAGCCTTTGCAATTGATGGGTTAATAGCTCATCTCTTCAAAATGCATGCTTTCAAAGATAAAGTCTCACAGAAGCTTTCCCATCTCTTTGCCAATTCTCCCAACTCCTCCTCCTCACCCGAGGTAACTTTTTTTTTTTTTTCAATTCTTGTTTTTCTTATCCGCATTTGGTTTTTTTGTAATTCCCAATAATTAAAAAAGAAAAAAAAATTGAGCTTGACGGGTACTGTTATTCTATGCCTTTGCCCTGAATGTTAGATCTGATCTGTGCAAGAATCTGAATCTAGGGTTGAATGGTTTCATTAATTTTCAACATGGGTCTGAGGTGTTTAATCAAATGCACCAAAGAAAACGAGGTAAAAAGAAAAAACAATTGTGTTGTTCTATTTCTTCAACGATTGAAAGGTAAATAGTGATGTTAATCTGAATTGTCACATAGTACGTGTTTGTCTCTGGCTGTTTTTCTTTTACACGAGGAATTTGGTTTTGTGAATTTTGATCTTTACATCAGTAACGTATTCTGCCACCTGTCTTTTTGGTAGCCTGTAGTTGTTAGCCTGCTAGTTCCTTTTGACTGGCTGCTAGTGCTGGAGAATATATGGGAGAACATAAATTGGTTTCTGAGCTATACACATATTTTATTTTGTTAGGATGGGTTATGGGTGGAAATGAAACCAAGAGGAGAATTCCAACTTCATTGTGTCTATCAAACTCTACATTCTTTACTTGAGTTATCCTATTATAAATGGTGGGAGAAAATGTGAACAATACTTGATTAGAGAAAATGCATATTGTCCTTGACTAAACACCGTTAGGAGTTCAATAAGAGATTAAGTTTGTTTTTATTCATTCTTTCACGTGTTACTACCTAGCGAATATGACCTGTAAACAGACCATACTAGCTTATCATTTGAAGAAATATGGAAAGTTTACCTGTTATAATAATGTTTACATGATGTGAGTTCACCAAATATGTTTTTTGATTCAAGTGATATTTTGTGCTTTTGTTAATGTTGGTAATGGTTTATATAGGATTATAGGGTTATTTAATGTTATATGGTGTCAATTTTCTTTTTAATAGTGTAGATTTTGCATCAGGATGGAATTCTGGCCCTGATGGGCTCCTTCCTTCATTAGTTTGCCTCTCTACTATTGCCTTTGTGTTTCTGATATGGAAACTTATATTGATATGTATACATTCTTAGTTGTATAGTTTCTATAGGCCTGAAAACCTTTAGCCTTATCATGATAGAAAGATGGAATTTTCAAGAGGTCAATAAGATTCATTTGGAGTATAATTTCCTTATCTGTAGATTTAATTCATTTTGGAATTTAGTGCATCACTTTAATATATTTTTTCCTCATAAATGTCTCATGTCTTTACTTTCTGCAGCCATCACGCCTCTGTCCATGGGTAGAGGATGGGAAAATCAAACAATATGATTATATCTTAGTACATCTAACTGAATAAGAATGATGTTCAAAAAATGTCATATAGAGGCCCTGCATACCTTGTTCTAATTAGTTCTACTTATTCGAAGAGGAAAAATAATCACCTTAACCCTCCTTTCTTTTTTCTTTCTATTTAAGTTTTTAACTTAGATTTGAGATTAAAAATAATAACCTTATATACCCTTTCTTTTTCTTTTAATTTAACTTTGATATGATATTTTTATTTGTGTAGGCTGGTCCTTATTCTAAAGAGGGTAAACCTTTGTCTTCATATCTATCTTACATAATCCCTTCAATCAACTTTGATGGATCAAAAACAAGCAAGCATCAAGATGATCTTAAACCAATTCAATCAGCTTCTGCTGGATATAATTATGAGGACTTTGAGTATCAGGATGTTCCATCAGATAACTATGTCGATTGTAATTCCACGTCTAACAACATGGATTTATTGAAAGATGACATTATTAATGAAGATCAGACCTCTAGAAGGAGCAGTAGCAGTTCTGATGTTTTCGAAGAAGCTAATGGGCAGCAAACCCCAAATACTTCAAAGAAGTCTCCTTCACTCAATCTTACTGATGATTCTACTTTTATATCTCCTGATTTGTATGAATTTTTTGAATCATGCCTCCCTAATATAGTGAAAGGATGTCAATGGGTCTTACTTTATAGGTAACTTTGCTCTCTAGTTTTTTTAGTTGGTGCATTGAATGGTATTATGCTACTGTATTGAAATATTGATTCAATATTTGTTCTTTAAATTAAGGGCAGTACGTTGAAACATGGAATATCACTGCGTACACTTATTCGCAAGAGTGCTGAACTTTCTGGTCCTGGTTTGCTGGTATGTCAATCTTTCAGAACTAAAATGTATGTCTCCTGTTATGTTGCATATATGATATTAACTGGTTGCAGATCAAGGTAAAACGCTTTTGTTGACAATGGATTTGTTATTTTTTCTGCAAAACTGATAGATTGTTGGAGATATGCAAGGTGCTGTATTTGGTGGGCTGCTAGACTGCCCCTTGAAACCTACAGCAAAGCGAAAATATCAAGTATGTCAACTCCTTTTCTTCATGGATAATAATGCTTCTTTATGAAGGCACTTCTTCATCTAGAAGTATGATTTCACTTTTTCTACTGTGGTGGCAGGGGACAAATCAAACTTTTGTTTTCACAACTGTATATGGTCCACCAAGGCTGTTTCGACCTACAGGTAAGGGGTTCTTATTGTGAAAATGCATATTTTTTCATAGGAATATGTTGGAACTAAGGAAAATGTCATAAATTGATGCATTGTCTGAGTTTGTGAATAAGTGGACAATTTCATGTCAGCAAGAGTGACATTTACATGTGATTTAGGTCCAGATATCATTTTATTAATTTAAGTATTTCTGGGATTAATATTCACTAGGACCTGGATTTGTATAATTTGGAAGCATGTAAACTTGACATAAGAATAATTTTTTAAAGCGTAACATTGATGTGAGCTAGCAAGCCTCTAAAGTTTATTGACAGACTAGCTCATGATCACCTCTTGCATGTCCTCTCGTAGTTTAAGTAGCTTTTGAGAATTGTCTGGGATCATTGTATGCTAATCATTCAATCACTGTTTCTAAGGATCATTACAAATATGTGCTCTTCACTGTACTTTTGATCATGGGGGAATTACTGTACTTTGCAAATATGTGCTCTGCAGTGATATGCTTTATGATTGTATCTTTCTTTGAAAAAATAAAAGGACATTTTCCTATGAGCATGTCAATTTGTTTTAGTACTTTTGATTATTATACTTATAGGGCTTGACAGTTCACACATAAGGGGAGAAGGTAAAAAAAGGAAGAGAAGAAAATATTGATTGATCACTACCTACCAATAGAAATTTTGAATGATTTGGTGGCTGAGGCTCTGACAATTGGGTTAGGTTAATTGAGGGAGGATATTGCAACTGTTGGGAATCATTACTAGTTTAGTCTATTTCCAAGTCAGGGGCAACTAAATTATCTTTATTTAGGGTATATACTCTGAATCTTTTATTATAAGCATGGGAAGTTGCTAAGTCTTCCTTTTTCATTTTTTTCCTTTTGAGTTTCTTTCAACTTGTGATGATTTGATTTTATAAATTTATGTGCAGGCACCAACCGGTACTACTACATGTGTATGAGTGACTTACTTGGAATTGGTGGTGGGGGTAGTTTTGCTTTATGCTTAGATGAAGATTTGTAAGTGTTTCAATAGTGCTGCTTAGTTTCATTCAGTACATTTTACTCATAGTTGAAGTACCACTAGTGGAATATTTTATTGAATATATCCTTCTGGTTGAAAAGGTTAACTGGAACTAGTGGACCTTGTGACACTTTTGGAAACTTATGTCTAGCTCATAGTCCAGAGTTTGAGTTGAAGAATGTTGAGGTAATTTTCTTACTACTAACATTTGTTTTCTAGCTTATAACAAGTTAATAAGTGGCTTTCATCCCCTGATGATTGCTGCACAACTCTGTTTTATCATTTTTTAATTTTCTTCTCCGTGCTTAACTTTTTCTTTTCATCTAATGAACTTAGTTTGTCTATGCTTTGCTTCATAGTGGCAATCTGGAATCTTCCCTAAATATTTTTTGTTCTAGTGGTTTACATAAAGCTACATGATACTTTTGAATCGAAATTAACCTTTGCTCTGCATTCATCCTGCCATTTTTTCATGCCTGACCCCATGAAAATGACGAAGGACAATGTGCATAATTTTTTTGTTTCCCATTCTTGATGAATGTTATAAAATTCATGAGTCCTAACTCTTGTAACCGTTTGCAAATTTTTACATTTCTGATAACTAGCATAATTTGAAAACAAATGGCAGTAAAACTGGGTTTCTCTATAACAAAGAAAAAGTTACCAATGTACTTATAGTACCCAAGTTTGGATGCAGAAGTTGGTTTTAATTTTTCCCAACCTAGATGGGAACCCATGAAACATCTCATCAGTTAGATTTTCATTATATAAACTCCATATTCATTGCTATAGTTCATTATATGCCATGCATTGATTCGTCCATTGCTGATTTCTACTACCTATGTCCTATTGTTTTACATTTCTTTATATAGAATTATGATACGATGATCTATGATTTATTCACCATATTTCTATTATGTGCAGTTGTGGGGTTTTACACATGCTTCCCCTATTCAAGGCTAGGATACTTTTAATTGGATGTCCAATAGAAGCTCTCTCTCTCTCTCTCCTGTTTTTTCTTCTACTCTTTTGGATGTAGTTTAGTTTACCTACTTTCATGAGGGTGACTGTTTGCTCTCAAGTAAGTCATTGATCAATTTGGTACACTTTCAGACATGTCCATGTCCCATGTTCTTGTCAATAGATTGTATGGTTGAAATTCCATTTTGCAGTAGTTTGGGTTTGTGGAAGCCAGAATACCAGATGTTCCAAACACATGATTGTTATATAATAGAATGTAGGGGATGAAATCTACTCACATCAACTACTAAGAAATAAAGCACTAACCAAGTTATTTTACATGCAATATCTGGTTTCCCATGGCATTAACTAGAAGGCCAGCTCTACAGCATGAGAAGTTTGTACCACAGCTCTGTAGCAACAAACATAACTTTGGTTTTAGAATTACTAGACAAATTATAGAGGCAAAGTCATTTAGTGGGCGTGAAGAAGCAGTGAGACTACTCACTAGCAATGTAATGGAAATGGATATGGATATCTATAGTTAGGTGGGAACCATGTTCTAGCTGCAGTGGCTGGTTGTATGTGATTGTACCACAAATTTAACAAAACAACTCTTGAGGATAAGCTTTTGAGTTAATTACTAAATTATAATATTCTGCTTAATGTTTTTGGTACTTCAAGTTTTCTCTTATTCTTTATGGGATTAAGAGTCAGAAGACTTCTAAAGTGAGTTTGCCTTTAAAGTAAAGTAAGAATATATCTATCATTAATTTAATTTTTTTTTTGGTCAAGAGAATATATTCATTGAAAAATGTCTAGCGGCACTTATAAAGCTTAAGGATGCTAAATATAGAGTATTACAACAGTGCACTACAAATTAAAACAAATCGAGTACGCATACTCGGTCAATGTAAACAATATAACAGTCCTAATAACAAAAAAATAAAAACAAAGCCTCCTTTTACGAAAATTCTGAAACAACCTGGACTTTTTCTTTCTTTCTTTCTTTTTTTATTCTTTCTGGATCAGCACATGTCCAACATCAGCTCCAAACAAAAGTCCACGGCATCAACTGCAGCCAATCTAAGTAAAACAATGCTGCAAAATCAAGCTCTAATATGGAAATGTATAGAGGGCAGCGAATCTGAGTAGAAACCGTGCTGACTCTAACAGAATCTCGCAACAGAGGAGCGGTAAAATGTTATGGAGGTGGTGGCTAGAAGGAAGGAGGGAGAGGAGGTGATGGTGGTGGGATGGAAAAAGAAAAGAAAATACAGAAAAAAAAACAAACAAAAAAACTCTCACTAATGAGAAAGAATAACTCACCTATAATGAGTAGGAAATCTGTCATGGAGGGAGGAGCTCCTCCCATGGTGGGAAAGAACCCCCAAAGGGGCGAGCTGCTGTGCGGCGCTCTAGGGTTCATGGGGTAAAGGGTCGCGTTCAAAATAACTTTCAACTTGTTTTGCGTCAAATAGGTAGTTTTGCAGGAATTCCCCATCATTAATTTAATTTAAAATACATGATAATCTTAATCCACAAAATTCAAGGTGAATAATCTTTGCAATTTCGTTATGGGGAAGACTTTTCATTTATATGATAGAAAATTTTCTTTTACCAAATGGGTTTTATAGTCTAGTGTTCATCTTTTATAGGAGAAAATGATTTAGTTAGAGCAAGAAGGCTTTTTTAGCCTGCTTTGGAAGTTCGGAAATTGGAATGTGAAAAAAAATAATTAGTTTATTACAATACTTGATGAAAAATTGTTTCGACTTGAAACTTGATTTGGGTTCAATGTGAGTCACTTTCTCTTCCACTAACGGTATAGAATAGAAAATTTTAGAATTCCTAAAATTATGAAATCAATCATAAGTGATGATAAAAAAAAAGTATGTAAATGATAATCTAAAATATTAAATATTATAATGAAATATTGAAATTTCTTTTAAATGTGTCTCATTTGAAATTCTTTCTATTTTTCATAATTTTTTATCTATTTATCATTTGAAACACTTTCGGTTACTATTTTAATACATGAAATCAAATAAATGTGTGTCATGTTGCAACATTCCAAGCATGCCAGGGAGGCTTGTTGCCTGCACAGGTCTGGGCTTCACTATCTGCAAGATAAAAGATCCTGACCGAGTTAGCATATTGTAATGTAAAACCTTCGTAAAGTAAAGAATCACAGCAAATGTGGGTGACTAATCCTGCTTATAAATTCCACACTCAATTCAATAATCAATAAACATGATAAAACTGATAGCATTACCAGTTACCACCATACCTTGCTTGTATTGATTGGTATGAGGTCATCCAATGTAAGCGGTATTCCAGTAATCGGACATTTCCCATAATCCTACACAAATTTTGAATAGTATCAAAATGAGATAAATAATATGCATTTACAATTACAGAAACCATCAATAAGGAAAAAAAATAAATTAAGACCTTTACAAGGATGACGATGATAATAGAAACAAGAAATTAGTGGTAGAAACATGCATTGCATGTGTGCATTGGAAACGAAGCGCTTCACGTCAATAAGGAAAAGCGACATCGCTTCAAAATCCGTTTCCTATAATTTACAAACAGTGATTCTAATTCATAATTTCACATTAAAGACAAACGTACAATTATTTTTTTCTTTTTTAAAAAATAATGTCTGTGAATGGCGGAATTAAATTAACAAGAATGCAAATGAAAAAAAAGGAGGCGTGAGTACTGAAATGTGTCTGTGAATCAAACTTTTCTCGAAGAGAAGGCCGGACTTGACGGAGAGCACCGGATCTTCCGGAACCTCGCCGGAGACTGCAAAAAAACACATTGAGGATCAACGAAAATATACAAAGAAATGAGAGAATAATGAATGGAAGGGAGAAAGAAAAACAACTAACTGGAGCAGTTCATTGCCGCAAAGAAGAGAAAAGGGGGAAAGAAACTCACTGGACAAATGAACAATGGTACGTGTGTGATTTTTTTCTGTTTAAGCACATGAATCCTTGTTCGAGAGGAGTAACATCTATATCATTGTGGGTTAGCTCTCCGGCGGGAGTAGGGAGTAGGTATGTGATTTTTGAAAATCTGATTTGAGTGAAAGGTTTTTGTAAGTTGCAACCGCCTCTCCTTTTTTTTTTCGAAACCGCCTCTCCTTAACTAACTCTTATTTTGAACTTTTGTGATTTTTTGGGTTCGCATGAGGTTAGGAAGCGTCTGCGTCGGCCTGGGCTTCGGGGAGATATTGGGCTACCGTTACATCGCTGAAAGTGATTGCTATTCGCAGCCCCTATTGTTTATCCCCACCCCCTTCTGTCTTTTTAAAAAAAATTCTAACTATCTCTACCTCTACCCCTATCCATTCACCATCAGTCCACCACAGCACAGCACCGGTCCCTTTCTTTTGGACATAATTGTCCGAAAGCCAGTTTTAAAAAATAAATTGAGAAAATAATGAAAAGGGTTTTGATGAGACGTTGGGAAAATAAGGAAAGGGATACGGGAATTCGATGGGTGGAGATAGGGAGCGGTGGCGGTGGGTGGGGTTTGGGAGAAGAGGCAGGGGTTATGATGGCCGAGTGTGAAGGTTGGGCCGGGGTGAGGGAAAAGGGTTACACGGGATATAGCTGACAATTCGGGTTATCTGTCTCGATGCGGTAGTGGGCTTTTGTCGGTCAAGCTAAAAAAACTCAGGAGTTATTCAGACTTTTAAAATAAATACTGGAACCTACATTTTTTAGGCTCTTTTGTAAGTATGCTGATTTTTTTGCGGGTTTTACGAGTTACCTAATTCTTTTTACAGGTAGCAAAATTTATTGGGTCGAGATAAAAAAACCTTGAAGTTATCTAAAATAAAAGTCCAGGCCTATATTTTTACAAGTTTCTGCAGGTGGACCAGTTAGACTAGTTCATTTTACATACTCTATACGCGAGTGGAGGTGAAAAAAGAAAGAAAGGGGATTGAAAAGGGTGGTGGTGACGGAGGTTAGGGAGATGGGGACATGTAGGGTAAAAAATAGGGGGAATTTAAGAAAAACACAAGGGGTGATAATAGTAAAAGAGGAGGTGGGAATAGCAATCCTTAAAACACATCTTTGCCACGTACTATTAGCAATGGTAATAGAATTACTTTTTAAGTGTGCAATGGTCTCAATAATGATTTTTTAATGCAATTTTATAAATTATTATCTTTAATTTCCTATTAATGATAATAATATGACACTAAATTGTCTAAAGTGCATATTTTTAATAACTTTAAATTATCTTAGTTCCAATTTAAACTTTAGTGTATTTCACTAGACCATAGATATAATTAATCGATGTAATGAATTTTATCTACGTGTGATGGAAATTAAAGGCATGTTAAGAATGAATTGATATTTATAAAAGACTAATTTGGTAGTAGTACTCAAGAGAAAAAGACCAATCTTGGGGTTTATATAGTCTATGGAAAAAGAGAATTTCTTAGTGAAAAAAATGAGTAATATATAGAAAATGAATTTCTTAAGAGATTTATTATTTATATAATATTTTATACAATACATTTTCTCTTTCTATTTCTCTATGTTATATCAGGAATTATATCTCGCACTTCTCTATTTTCTATTTATTTTTCACTCTATGTTATATATACAAAAATGTTGTACATTTATAATTTCTCATTTTTTAATTCTTAGAAAATATATATATAACCAAAAAAAAAATTGTCCTTTTGTTTTTCATTAATAGGCCAAACTCCACAACTAACTATACTAAAGTTGTTCAAATTTTAAAATCTTCGCGTGCATTTATGTTGAATGTGCTATGTGCCTTTATAAAAGCTAGTCAATTAGTCATAGTGATTACTCATATTGATATTCCTTTGCCATTTTCTGATTGTATGTAGGATATTTTCTATTTCTGGACTAAGACTATATCCTCCCGTTCCCGTAAGTTGGTATCTGACTAATTGACTTCGGGCTGAGAAAGAAAAAGAAAAGGAGAACAACAAAAAACAGAACACATGCAAAGAAAATAATATATACCTAATAAAAGATCTAAGTTGATTTAAAGTGTGTTTGATAAGTCATTTCAGTTAGCTAAAAGCTGAAATTAGTAGTTGAAATTATTTTAGTTGTGTTTGGTAAGATAACTTTTTTGGATAGCTACTAGTTTTTCTTGAAAAGCTATTTGAAGTAGTTTTAAAAAAAACTCTAATTTTCTGAAAATTAATTAAAGTTTGTCTCTCAATCACTCCCATTTATCACCATTTAATAATTAATGATGTCTTTATATGTCATTTTTAACTAATTTTACCAAACACATCCAATCAAATCAACTAACTGTAAATTTTCAGCTAATTTTATCCATCACACCTTTATTATACTTATTTATACGTCCATGGAATATGTCTCAAGAAGCGAATTAATATACTTTTTTTTATTACTAGTTACTAGTATTTAGCAACTCAACAATGCATGAGGGCAAGAAGTTCACTAATCCTGCGTATATCTTACGTTTCCGCTGCGTTTTAAGGAAATTGCATTTTTAGTCAAATTATCAAAGTCTGGTATACGTCCTCTGTTTATTTTACTAAAAGACATTAATTGAACCTTGATTAACGTTATCTTCCTTTTAATTACCGTAAAAAAAACGTTATCTTCCTTTTAATTAATTAATTATATTGTAGAATCGGCAAAATTTAATTTCAAGTACGTACGGCACTATTCCTCTTCCTAGTGGAGTACGACGGAATTCCAAACTCGCTTATCAGTTATCATATAAGTGTTTTTTTGGTTATATAACCACAAATATTCCCTATCATTAGGGGTTATCAATTATTTTATTATTTTATATATTTACAAACAACAATAAAAGTTTAATTAAATAACATTGAATAATTTTGCCTTTATGTGTTATTTAATTATTTAATTTAAAATGGAGTTGTATTTTATATATATATATATAGTATCATCAAGTTACTTTAAGAGTAACTTTTAGAAGAATTACTTCACTTATAATATTTTTTGTAAAATAAAAATTTAATAAATCTAACAAGTTAAATAATGTGATGTTAATATAATAATTAAGTACATTAAATTTTAGATAATTTGGATATTTACATATATATATATATATATAATTTTATAGTTGACATTGACTCAAGTGTTAAAAAATATATTATACGTTAAATTATTTTTTTTAAATAAATTAAAGAAGGCTGAGAAGCCAAAGATTATAGAGAAACTAGTCTCGAAATTATACTCCTAGCAAGATCATGCCTAAGGGGGATAGAAACACAAAAGGAGGGAAATGAAAAAGTTAATACCAAACTGATCTAAATAGGCAAAATAATTAATGTTATTTGATGAAGTATTAAATAGCTTTTAAATTTTATGAAACTTTAATGGTCAGATTGATGAGATTGAATTTTTATTAAAAGTTATTAAGTAAAGTAACTTTATTAAAAGTTACTCTTAGAATAACTTAATCCCCCATGTGTATGTTTGTGTGTAGTGGTGATTAACTTATTCCGGGAGTAACTCTTGATAAAATTATTCTACTCAATAACTTTTCATGAATGTTAATTTTCATCAATCCAACCGTTGAATTTAAAATTTTCATTAAGTGGATCAAGTATACAAAGTTTCATAAAATTTAAAAAACATTTGATACTTCATCAAATAACTTCAATTTAAGATATAATATACTGTTAAACAATATAAGTAAATACAAAATATAAAATTATGTACCTATAAATGTCCAATTTATCTAAAATTTGGTATGTATGATCGATCATTATGTTAATATCATATCATTCAACAGTCAGATTTGTAAAATTCTCATTCTACAAAAAATGTTATTAAGCAGAATAATTTTACTAAGAGTTACTAAACCCCCCTCCATATATCTCTCTCTTTATATATATTTCTCTCTCTCTCTATACATATATATATATATATATAAACGCATAAAGATTTTTATTAATTTATTTATTTTATCAATATGGTTTATACATTTAACATTATTTTTAAAAAATAATATATTCATACAAAAAAAACACACAACAATTCACACAACACATTTTTTTCTCTATCCCTCTTTATCGTATCACTTATTAATTACATCTCACATTTTTCTCTCTTCTTTTTTTATCTCTTTGAGAGTTGTACATAATTACTATACATTATTGTTGTATAAAAACAATCTCTTTGTTTAAAAATACACATTAATGGATTTTACATGTCCAGAAAGAGATAACGAAAAAAATGTGAAAAGCTTTAACTAAACACATTCTTCGGGAAGGGTGAAGAGCCTTGTGACTAAACCCCGAATAGGATTGCCCTGATAATAGGGTATATTGATGGTTTATACCAAAAAAGAAAGAGATAACGAAAAAATCTAGTACTTAAAGGATTTTACAGATTTTTATATTTATGGTTTAAATAATTATTTAATGTTTACTAATTTAGTATGACTCTCTCTCTCACCTTTACGTGTCAAATAATTATTTAAATTTTAATGATCTTGTGTGTGTCTGTCGTTTTTGGATTAATATTTCCAATATTAGTGCTTTAATCAAATTATATATATATATATATATATATAATACATTAAAAATACTATAAGTAACGTTATTAGGTAGTTTTCTTACTCACACAAAAAATTATTTATTCAATGTATTAAATATAAGATATAATTGTATTGATTTTTTTTTTGGTGAATAATGGGCCAAAAGGCCAAGCTACAAAAAACTTATACTAAAGTTTAGAACTATCAAAACAGTAACTAGATATAGTAAAATTTGGTAAAGACTCATAGTCTAAATCCCTCACTCAGATCAAACACTTCCTTTGCAAAACAATCAGCCAACTTATTTCCTTCCCTAAGTGTGTGAAGCCATTGAATTTCATAAATATTCCTGGAAGACTCCACGATCTGATTTATCAACTAATAGGCAATATGTTGTCTAGGGCAGCTATCAGTGATGAACTTCAGGGCAATGGAAGAATCAAACTCCACAATCACCTTATTCCAACCTCTCCGTTGCGCAACCCTAAGCCCGTGAAGAATTTCCCAAAGCTTCGCTTCAATGATAGAGCACGATCCAAGCTTCGAAGCAAATCCAACCACAAAACGACCCCAATGATCTCTAGCAACTCCACCACAGGTCACAGAGCCTTTCCCTGAAGAGCACGCATCGTCCTGTTGAGCTTCATCCAACCTGGAGGCGGAGGGATCCAATGGATAGGTAAACCCCTTCTCTGCTCTTTTTTCTGCAAACCTTGAGTAGATCTTAGGGCTTGCATGGCTGAATGCATCTACGAACAGATTCAAAATTTGATAGAATCCACAGATAGACACACTTGGTTAAAAATGATATCATTTCTGTTCCTCCGAATTCCTTCAAGAATGAACCCTATAATGAGATCTCTTCGAAGCTTATCCCCATCTTCTGGCTTGAAAAGAAGCATATCCATAAGCCATGTAATAATTAATTGTTGTTGGAAAAAATTATGAAGTTGATTTCTATGAAGGAAGGCAGACCATAATTGATTAGCTTCCTCCCAATCTCTAAATAAATGAATTAATGTTTTTGGTTCTCTTCTGCAGATTGTGCAAAGGTTATCTGTGGCTAAATTCCTTCTAACGATTGGACATTTGTGAGGAAACCATTGGAAGCAATTTTCCAAATCAAAAGCTGAACTCTCTGAGGACCATTCCAGCTCCAAACAGCTTTCATTAATCTATTTGACCTTGGTGCTCTATCTAAGGTAATCTCTTCATATGCCGAATTAATAGTGAACCAACTCTCATCAGATCCCTTCTGAGCAATTTTATCTGCTTCAGAGTTAACATTGGGTGGAAGTAAACCTAAAATTTTATCACATATTGTTGCAAGTAATTTTGAATGAAACTTGCTGACATCCCATTGACCTTGTTAGGTAACAAAGGACTGAACTGATAACTCAGCTTCACTCCATTCTATTGTTCGATTTGCATGTAGATGGAGAGGACCAGTACCTGGAACCCAGTCATTCATCCAAAAGGAAACAAAATTCCCATTATGGATCCTCCAGGTACAATTATCATAAAATTCTGCCCATACAGCACAAATCCCTTGCCATGTATTTGATGATATATGCTTCTTCTGAATCTTAGGAATAATATCATTGCCACAGTTGTATTTAGATTTTATAACCTTAACCCATAAATCTTTCGGGTTCTGAATTAATTCCTAGCAAAGCTTCATCATATAGGCTTTATTAAGGTCCTTGGTTTTTCTAAGCCCAATACCTCCTACTAGTTTAGGACTGCAGATCCTATCCCAGTTTACAAGATGAATCTTTCTCTTATCTTCAGTATCCCCCAATAGGAAATCCCTACTGATTTTATCCATTTCTACACAAGTAGATAGTGGTAAATGGGTAGATTGCATAACATAGGCTGGAATTGCATTTAGCACAGATTATGTGAGTGTTAATCTTCCTGCAAAGGATAGATTCCTAGCCTTCCAGGATGATAGCCTTTGTTTATCCCTTGCAATTGTTGACCTTAAAGTTGATTTAGAAACTCTACCATGTAGAATAAGCACGCCAAGTTATTTTCCCAATCCTCAGTCCTTTGATATCCCTAAGCCTCAAATATTTCCTTTCGAACCTGTAAACAGACATTATGAGAGAAAAAAATTCCAGTTCTCTCCTGACTAACCTTCTGCCCCGAGCTTGAACAAAATAGATCCAAAACAGTAGAAATGATTTCATCTTGTTCCAAACTAGCTTCAGCAAATAAAATAAGATTATCTGCAAAAGCTAGGTGAGAAATTTTAGGACCATTTCTACCCACCTTAACTGGTTTCCATAAATGATTATCCACGACAAAATTAATAAGATGAAAGTCTTCCAATGCATAAAACAAATATATAGGGAGATATAGGATCCCCTTGGCGAATACCCCTAGATGGAGAAAAGGGATTAAGAGTTTCCCCATTAAAAAGAACCCTCATTGTAGGAGTAGTAATACATTTATTGATTACTCTTCTAAGATATTCAGGAATATCAGCCACTAAAAGTATATCCTCGATAAATTTCCAATTCAGCCTATCATATGCCTTTTCTAAATCTATTTTAATTTCCATCCAACCTTTCTTTTTTGCCTTTTTATGCCTCATAGAATGCACAATTTCTTAAGTAATAATGATGTTGTCTCTACTTTGTCTTCCGAGGATAAAACTACATTGATTAGGCCCGACTAAATGAGTCATCAAGGATCTGATTCTGTGAGAAATAACTTTAGTAACAATCTTATAAGAAACGATACATAAACTTATAGGTTTGTATTGGGACAGTTTTGTAGCATCACTACCTTTGGGATAAGTGTTAACAGGGTATCATTTATTTCATAAACACAGTTAGGATTAGAAAAGATATTTTGAACAAGAGTAGAAACATCTCTCCCAACAGTTTCCCATTAAGATTGATAAAAAACTGCCTGAAAACCATCTAACCCCGGAGCCTTTAAACCCCCCATATGGATTAGAGCATTTTTTATTTCTTCTTGTGAAACGTGTTTATCTAGACTATTAACCTGATCCTCTGATAGAGCCGGAAAAGAGTTAGATAAGCAAAACTGAGTATAGCTAACATCATCACAGAAATGCTTAGAATAGAAGTTAGTAGCCATAGTTTCTAATTCTTGGGCATCAGTAATTATATTACCAAACTCATTCTCAAGCATTCTATCTTAATTCTTTTTCTTTTAGCTATTGTTGTGCCATGAAAGAATTTAGTGTTCTTATCCCCAAAGGATAACCACTTATCTAGATTTTTGGAACCATAGTAATTCCTCTTAAAAAGATACCTCCTCACATTCCTTCCATAATTTCCTATGCAGATTTTCCAGACTAATATCATTGGAGATCATTAGCTTACAATTAATCCCTTCTAGTCTCTTAAGGAGTTATTTCTTTTTATTGCCAATATGACCAAAAATTTCTTTGTTCCAAGTTATCATATGACTTCTAAAATCATTTATGATATAAATCCAATTTCTATTACTTTGCCACATGTTAGAAACAAATTCATTAAAATTAGGATGTGTTAGCCAGGCTGCTACAAATCTAAATGGCCTTATATGTTGATTCTTAGGAACAACCATGTCAAATTTCATCAATAAGGGGCAATGATCCAATTTATAAAAAGGTAAATGAATAAGAGAAGTATTAGAAAATTTAATTCTCCAATCCATATTAGTTAGGCCCCGGTCAAGTCTTTCCAAAAGATTCCCTCTTCTCCAAGTAAAAGGGGCACCAACAAAACCAATATCAATAAGATTACAGTAAGATATCATATCATTGAATTGATGCATACCTTGTAGGGTTGGATATTGAGTACCTCATTTCCTTTCTGAAAGATTAGAAATAGAATTGAAGTCTCCAACTAAACACCATTCACTTACCATTGTAGAGGCAATGTCTCTTATATAATCCCAAAGAAGAGATCTGTTAATTAATTGAGGACTTGCATATATAGCAGTAAGGAACCATTGAGAATTAAGACCATATTTAACATTCATATGCACATGTTGTCTATTATGATTCAAAATCTAAATGGACCATTTAGAGCTATCCCAAACAACAACAAAAAACCCAGACTACCCAATAGAAACAAAGATTTTATATGAATCAAAGCCCAAATTTTTAACAAGTTAATTTGATAGCTTTATCACTACTTGCATGTGTTTCAAGTAAAATAATGAAATATGCATTATAAAGTTGTCTCATATCTCTAATAAGACTGACAAAACCCTTACCATAGATTCTCTTACAATTCCAAGTTATAAAATTCATTAAAACTAAGAGTGTGATGGGAGAGCTCTAGGCCCAGTTTTACCTTGACCATCTGAGAGATCACACATTTCAGAATCTGAATTAACTTGCCTTTGTACCAGGGGTGTACCTCCTGGATCATCTTTTAATTCCATATAGTCTTTCATAATTATATCAGCATTGTGAGAATTATCCATTGTGAGGAAGGACATGATATCTCGTTTTTCAGCGCGCAGTTTTCCTAGATATGAGCTTCATTGTAAAAAGGTGATTCTTTTCTCTTTGAATCTGTTCTTCCCTAGAAACTGAAGATAATTTGGAAGGTTGGCTAGTTGAAGTATTATCTGTGTTGACCTTAGCCTTTTCACTTGGACCTCCAGCTTTAGATGAAGATGCTTTTTAACTGTGGTATTTTTAGGAATCTGTTTGTGCTGTTGTGACTTCTCAGGTTTTTTGGCACCTGTTTCCTTTTGGTTTTGCTGGGAATTTTTCCCTGCAAGTGGATCCCTTATCCGGATAGCTTTAGGTTCCACATTCTTCAATTCAGCATCCCTTCCAGAATTGCTATCCTCCTCATGAACTTGGTTTTGAAGCAAATTATAACAAGATCCTGTAACTATCTCTTTACCTTTCTGTTCTTGAGTTTTCTGCTCTTGAAAGACAGGCTTTCTTCGTGGCTGTTTCTTGACAAGCATCCAAGATCCAAAAGGTGCGTTATCTAATGGGACATCTGAGTTTTTAGCCAAATTATTTTCTGGAATGACATTAGCACTTGTATCCTCTTCACTTTTTTCTTTTTCATTCTGGATACCTTGAGCTTCTTGAACTGTATTCTGCTGCACAACATTTGTACAGGAATCTGCTTTATGCCCATATTTTCCATACTTGAAACAAATAAGATGTAAACCTTCATATTCCACACAAAGGACAATCCCTAACACCTCCAATTCAAGAATTAATCTCTTTGATAGGTCAATTTCCCCGCAAATCCTAGCAAATCTCCCTCTAGAATGAATGGAAGTCAATTTGTCCACCTTAAGCATGGTGCTCAGAATATTGCCTATCCTTGTCAAGAAGCATTGATTATAAAGTTCAATAGGTAGGGTTAGGAATTCTTACCCAAACTGCAACCTTCCTTACCTTCTTGACTTCTTCTAGAAAGAGAGGTCTCCACCTTTGAACAATTAGATAGTGATCCACCGCCATCTAAGGGCCATTATACAGCACATGTAAATAATCTTCTTTTTCTGTAAAATATACCAAATGATACTCTTCTGACATATCAATGAATTTTAATGGATTCTTGCATGCCCATTTCTTGCAGAGATTAGCTTCTAACCCTTGTTTATTTATCTTTTTTCCCAGCAGGTTGACCACTAAGGCATTACGCCAAGGAGCGCACCAATCATTATATTCTTCTTCATTGATAGGAACATGTCTGAGAGGATTTGCATGTGTTTCTTCCACAGAAATCTCCTCCACAATTGTTTTTTCATCATCTGTAGAATCATCTCAAGGAACAATAACATCATCCACGTCAAACAGGGGATGGGAGAGCATTCCTATATGTTGAAGTAGCGTTTCTTTGTATGAGATTTGCTATTCCACATTCTCCTGACGATGACTGATAGCAGAGGAGCTTGGATTCAATTTAGAAGGTTCCATCTTAGCCTTCTTTACGCTTCGCAGGATCAAGTCATCCTCTTGGGTTGACTTACCTTGATCCACCATGGAGATTAGAGACTAAACTTTAGGATTCAAGAACAAGTTCTTGAAGAATCTTGGAGAAAACCGAGAGCAAAATAGTGCTAATCTTCTATATAATTGTATTGATTTTAAAACATGGCAAGGCGACTTGTTTAGTTTTATCATTAATATGCTAATTTTCATAAAAAAAAATCATTAATCCGCTAAAAATCAGGTTCATGGGTTGATTTTTTTAAAAAAGTGGGTTGGAAAAAGTAACTCAATCTGTCCATTGATAGGTTGACATGCCACAAAAAATTTTAAAATCGTGGGTTATATAAAACATGACACTCAAAGTATTGATATAAAAAAATGAAAAAAATATAATTATATATATATATAACTTGATAGTCAATTCCCTCGATTAATGCTTCATCCGTATACTAAATAGGACGAGTCAAAACTAGTGTGTTAAACATGTTGATCCATAGAGTAAATCTTGTTATAGCATTATCTATTTTTTTGTATCGTCTACATAAAAATATTCATTTTTAAAAATTAGGTTGGAAAAAGTAACTCAATACTTGGGTTGATAGGTTGACGTGCCACACAAAATTTTAAAAAACTGGGTTAAAACATGATACTCGATAATGTTGTTGATATACAAAAAATGAATATAATTAATATAATATACACATTGATGGTCAATTCCCCCGATTAATGCTTGATCTGTATACTGAATAGGTCGAGTCAAAACTATTGTGTTAAACATGTTGATCCATCAAGTTAATCATATTTTACACCATCACTATTTTTTTATCTAGAAAGACAAAAAATGACTACTACTTTAAAGGACTTTATATGTTTTTACCTCCATGACTTAAATAATTATTTATTATTTATTGATTCCCTGTCTCTCTTTTTGTGTGTGTGGGAATAAGCTCATTCCATAAATAATTTTTATTAAAAGAACTTTATTCATAACTTTTTATAAAATATGAATTAAACAAATTCATTTATTAAACAATGTGAAATTAATATGATGATTATATATATATGCCAAATTTTAAATAAATTAGGCATTCATATTTATATAATTTTATATTCAATATTTACTTATATTTTAAAAGTTATATCATACCTTTAATTAAAATTATTTTGATGAAATATATCAAATAACATTTAAATTTTATGAAACTTTATAAACTTCATTTATGTGATAAAAACTTTATATATAATGTTTAAATAGATGAAATTTGATGTTTATATAAAACTATCGAGTGATGAAACTTTAATAAGAGTTATTCATTGAGTAATTTGTTCATAAACACCGATACTCTTTTAGCATTAGTATTACAATAGTACAAGAGATGTGTCTTGTGAAAGGACGGTCTTTTTTTTTTTGGTAAAGGACGGTCTTTATATAAGAGTGAATGAAATAAATTTTGGTCATATATACCATCATATATATATATATATGGATAATTAAAATTAATAGTCATTTAATGGTTAAATGCTCTTATATATATGTTTTAATCATTATAATTTGTGGTAGGATCCACTAGTCGACTTTACTTATCCAGTTATCCCGATCTAGCTAAAAGAAAAATTTGACAAGTTACTCCCGGTAAGTGAATTCTTATACATATATACATGCATACACATACGAGGAGGAATTAAAGTACATCAATTAATAGAATGAAATTACATCAAGTTTTATATCATTAAATAACTTTTTAACGGATAATTACATCTCAAAATTTACCATTTGATTGGAAATAACTATCATATAATATATATATATATATATATATATAAAATGTATCAAAATTGTTCATGGATCCAAATTATTTAATATACCCTTAAGCACGTATATCAAGATTAATGTTTTATATAATTATGAAATATATGAAAATAAGAATGATTTGATCATCAAATTATTAGTGTTAAATTTTTATAATATTTAATGAAAATAATCTATATAATGAATAGTTATAATTTAATCGCTGGAATAAAAGAATCACATTTTATGTAAAGTTATCAATGATTTAAGAATTAGTGTAACTTATATTGATGAAAGTTCAGCCTTCTTAGGGCCAGTTTGGATGCACTTCTGCATAAGAACTTTTAGATGAAAAAAATAGAATAAATCAAAGAGGAGAAATGAACATTTGACTTCTCCATAAGTAGAAATTAGATTTTGTAGCCATTTTCTCCAAAAGCTCTCCCAATTAATTAACTTCTCTATGAGTAACCAATTTCAACTTATGGAAAAGTTAAATTCATTTGAACTATTTGTTTTTTTCTTTTTAAAAGTTCTTTTACATCCAAATTGGGCCCAAATATACATATATACAAAACACATATTTTGTTACTTGATTTAAATGTCAAATTTAATCTTAAGAAATGAAGGGAAACAGAGAAAAGAGAAATATTTATATGAAGTTAATTAACTCCTTTGTGTTTGTGAGTGTAATTCTCTCCTCTCATGGCCTACAGAGCTCTCCCCCTCCCTTCCCCTTACTTTTCATTTTCCATTCTCTCACCTTATGGGGTTGATTGTGTGAAATGAAACAACATATCTTACATAAGACAAGTTATAGGTTTGAACTCTCACTCCTTTTGTTTGAATAAGGTAAATATAAATACTTTTAAGTATTTGAACTAAGTGGTTTTTTCCATGGGTGAGCAAAACCCGACCCGACTACGGACTTGTCCCAACCCAAGCTATTTGGGTCGGGTTAGACCCTGTTCCACATGAAAGATTATGATTTAATCTGATCTTATTCAATAATCCAGTATTGGGTTGAGGGCGGGTTCGAGTTAATCGGGTTACCCAACCCGTCCCATATATGTATATATATATATATATAATATAACATTTATAATTTTATATTACTTAAAGGCTTAACATCATTTTAACTTTTCTAGAGATTTTTTAATTTATCTTTTCTTTATGATAGGGACTCTATCTACTTTGAAAACACATTCCATACATAAAGTTATATAATAATACAGTGATATTTTTTTCTTAATAATATTTGAAAGTTCATAAGAAAGTAAAATATTAGGATTTTAGAATTTGTGGACGAGTTTCTTCGGGTTGTTGACGGGTTCGAGTTTCAAGTAGTCTTGTACATTGTCGGGTTTCTTCGGATTTATGGTCGGATTCAGGTCTGAAAATTTGGTCTGATAAAAAATTAGGATCGGGTATGGGATGGACAAAACCCGTCCCACGCTCACCCCTAATTTTTCCTACATTGGATTGGGGTATCATCCCCTTACCATTAAAACTACATATACTAAATACAGAGTAATCAACTAATATTGCATCAATTTACATAATTGAAACATTAAATCCGTGATATTTTATATTATTGAAAAGATTACATTAATGTAGAAATATTTAAAAAAATACTAAAGCAATGCTATTTCACACCATTAATTAAAAGCCAAACTAATAACACTTTAGTATATATTATGGATGAAAAGAGAAATTACTCTAAGAATTATAAAAATCACTCTGGCTTGAGATACCACCAATAATAGTTTTGAAAACAAAAAAAAAAGGATAAAAAGAAACAATAATAATTGAATAATAGAAGTAGTAACAAATCTGCTGAGAAACACTCTTTGAAAGCATTTCCTAAAAAGATGTTATTATGGAATACACGGGACCAAATAGTTTGAAAATAAATTGTGAGTGGAGAATCAAAGTATATAATTCATTTGCAATATTCGTTATTATTATGATATTATCCATCCATAAAAATATTGGATCAATTAATTTAATTTATATATATGAGAAAATAAAAAAAGATGAATTTATATATATGGCTTGGTCAACCCAAAATCCAACTCAGGACAGTGGTACTGCCACGGCACCCGAGAGGGTTGCAGTCATTGTATGGCCCACCGTTATTTTCGCGTTGACACCCACGCTGACGGCTCTACGGACAACCCCATTCCCTCTATATATCTATACTATAACTAACTCTTTCCATTCCTTCCAGTCTTTGACACCCTCATACTCTCCATCATCATAGCTAACTACTCTCTCTAAACAAACCAACAACTTTCTCTCTCTTTCCCTTAAATTTGTCTCTCCATGGAGTGTTTTCCTTGTGATGCACATGTTTTTAGTCACCACCGACTTATCACATTTTGCACTTCATACGATAATTATCTATAAATCTAATCTTCTACTACGTCTTATACTTTTTTTATTTTATTATTATTTTCTTTTATAATTTTCTGGGGTGCCTCGTTTGTTGTGCGAGAGATACACACATACATACAGCATGTTGCAGGACGTTTATGATCAGCCACTGCCATCAAAGGCGGAGCAGGACCAACAACAACACCAACTCCCCATTGTAATTACCTCATCCAATTATCATTTGCCATGTTTCTAATAATGCATGCATGTGTCATGACATGATCATGTAATTCAAACCCAAAATTTGCGAATTTCATTGGAAAACGTGGGTTGTTATAAGGAGCCTTCATTTCTCATCAAATTTCTTATTCTTTTTCATGCATTGGTTTGTCTGTTACGATTGCGAGTTTGATTTCTTCATCTGAAAATTATTTCCCCTAATTAGTGCTATTTTACAAATCTAGAAGCCATTTCTCAAATTCTTTTCCAGGCTTCCCTGACAATTTGCAGGGCAGAACGTGGTCTTTTCTATCAATTTATATATAGTTGGTGAGAATATTGCTAATTGACTGCCAATAAGAACGGATCAGAGATTCCCCAATTATAGGTTTTGCCTCTTTTTTTTTTTATATTATCCTCCGATCCATGACAATGCCATGCAACCAAAATGTCATTTTCTGATTCTGCACAATTTTCAGTGTGGTAAACATTTAAACATAGCTTTCAATTATTGTCGAATAAATATCTTTTTTGTGTTTGTCTAAGCTTTGCTAATTTTGATATTCTTATTCAATAGTTCACATGCATAGCATCGTGGGTTTCTTCAAGTGCCTTTTAATTCCCATTGAATCAATCAATTTCCATACATTGAACAAACGTAACATAGCACGGCATGAGGTTCCTTCTTTATTTACCCAATTGACTCTCATTCAAACCTTAGCTCCTACATGTCACATGAAGGCATAGATGCAAATCTTTTTCCACAATCAATATCCTAAAATTGCCAACCCAAATTTGTCTCTGTAGAATGCCCCATTATGGGGTATTTTACATTTTTCGTTTGTTTCTAATCAAAGGACTTGTTTTGCTGAACATAAATGATATTTATAGGCATGTTACTCACTTTAGGGGACATGCAGTAAACCAAACTTGTTTAGTAGTTTTTGATAATCATGTTGTTTACACTGTTTTTATATCACTGGCTGCAGGATGAAATTTCAAGCCCTCTCAGTGCTAGAATTTTCGAACTTTGTAACCCTGAATTGTTCCCAGAGGCTTTGCAGAATTCTGAGGTTACTTCCAGCTCAAATTGTTGCTATGAAGAGAACTCCTCATATGCCACAAATACATCTTTAGCTGTAGATGTAGAAAATAAATTCAATAGCAATAGCAATACAGTCACCACTCCAACTAGCACCACCACCACCACTACCACTACTACCACCAATAACAACACAACCAACAGTAGTAATCTGTCTATTATCTTTGATTCTCAAGAAGAAATTGACAATGACATCTCTGCCTCCATAGACTTTTCCCTATCTTCAGCTTTCACTGTTCCCACATTTCTCCCAGTCACATCCCAGCAAGAACAATTTGATTTCTCTTCAATGCAGCCTCAGGCCCAACTAGCAGCATGTTCAGTTGTGGAGGGCTTTTCTCAGTATCCTACTGACCATGTTGCACCTCTTATGGGAGCTCCATTACCACCTGTTTTTGAAGAGGACTGCATTAGTTCTGTCCCTTCTTATATGCCTCTGAACCCTTCATCTCCTTCTTGCACTTATCTCAGTCCTGGAATGGCACCATATATGCCTCCTGGACCCCTTACTACTGCTTTATCTTCTGACAGTTCTGGGATATTTGGTAGCAACATTCTTCTTGGTTCTGATCTTCAGTCACAAGAACTTGAATACCAGGGAGAAAATGGTAGAATTTATTGTACAGATTCAATTCAGCGGGTGTTTAACCCTCCAGACCTTCAGGTATGGCCAATTTTCAAACTACTAATTAGTTAAGTTCCCCACCATTGCTTTCTGTTAACAGTACAAAGTGACCAAATGAAAAAGGTTCAGTATACTCAGAAATGAGGAAAAATAAGTCCAATGTCCAAAGAATTTTATTTTATTTATTTTTTTGAGCTGCAAAGCTTTCTCTTTGGAGTTTCAGGTGTGAAAGGTTGCAGCAGTAAGGTTCTTGACTGTTAAGAGAGGCTTTTATCAGAGGTGAAATTTTGCAAAAGATCATGGCCCACAAATTTCTAAGAAGCTCATGCCAAAAAGAATATATACCCACATCCATGAAAACTGTAGTTAGCATATCAACCACTTTATAATCACATTCTCACCTGTAAAAGTTAGGCATAAAATCTGAGCCAGTAGGATGAACGAATCACAACTTTCAACAAGATTTGATAATAATAAACAGCATTATTAGAAAAGACCAACTTGAAGAGTGGTTCTTTTTATATATCGCTTTCCAGAACCTCTAACTAAAGTTAAATGACAATTTGTGATGGTATATGTCTTCACTTTGTGTTGAGAAAGAAAAAATAACTTGTTTTACTTGTAATTTCTTTCTCAGGCACTCAGTTCTGAGAGTCCGCAACTAGTACCTGGGACTGGGAGTTCTGCCACTCTGACACCAGAAATCTCAAATTTGGAGGATTCTACCTTCAAGGTTGGAAAACTTTCAGTTGAGCAAAGGAAAGAAAAGATTCATAGATACATGAAGAAAAGAAATGAAAGAAATTTCAGCAAGAAAATTAAGGTACCCTCAAATGCTCAAAATTGCTACATAATCAAACAAATTTGAAAACTTATAATGTTATATATCTGCAAGGTATTTCCTTGCTTATGAACCACTTCTTATACTGCATATATGTTTTCAACTTCAACTAATGATGCAAACAAATATGCAGTATGCATGCCGCAAAACTCTGGCAGATAGCCGACCAAGGGTTAGAGGAAGGTTTGCAAAGAATGATGACTTTGGAGATACCAATAGAACTGCTAGTAGCAATCATGAAGAAGAAGAGGATGAAGAAGTAAGGTTCTCAGGGCACATTCAATTATTAAATACATACCAGGACACTTTATAATCAACTTGCCTAAGTTCAAGAATTCCTTATATCACTTACATCTTTTCAATTATTTGTTGGTTTAGTTATATGAATATCCTGCATCCCTTGGTAATAATTAATTGCACATACATACAGGTAGTTGTGAAAGATGAAGAAGATATGGTTGATTCCTCAGATATATTGGCTCATATCAGTGGAGTGAACTCCTTCAAATGCAACTATTCCATTCAGTCATGGATTTGACTGAATAGTTTGGCTAGTATACTACATTTAGTTTTTTTTTTTTTTTTTTGTAGATTTTTGCATGGCCCTGTTCCACCCCAGACTTCTCCTATATCTGGGTTTGATGGATGAGGAAACTGAATAATTGGGGTCCTAATACTATACAAATAAGTGAATGAAGAACATATAGAAGGTAAAACTGTATACATTTTTTGCAGACGCTATCTTTTCTCATTACTTGTACGTACTAAGAATCACAAAGATGTATTAACCCATAAAAAATTTCAGTTGTCTCCACGTACTAGTGGAGCTCATTTGTTACAATAGTTAGGAACTAGCTTTTTGGGTTGTTTACATGGAAGGGCCCAAGCCCAAACTATTAAATATCTTTGCTTCCGTTAAATTTGTTTCTGTTATATCTGATTTGGGTTTTTGAAAGCAGGCCCATTAACGGCCCAATTGTAGTTATCGTACACTGTAGGGGTTTCGTAGCCCTCTAGGTATTTTTTGGTATAAACCATATGTATCCCCTATTACCAGGGGCAATCATATTCGGGGCTTAGTCACAGTTAAGGCTATTCACCCCTCCCGAAGAGTGTATTTAGTGGGGATTGAACCCGGGAACTTTTCCCACAATCTCAGATTGCGTTGACAACTGAGCCACAATTCAACGAAAAAAAAATTAAGGCTCAACTCTGAAATTCAAGAATCACATCACATGCATGTTGCAGCAACAAAGCAATCACTATCACTACTACACCATGGTACAAAGCACAGAAAGCCTCTTAATAGTGGCAAACCACAGGCTTTAATCAAGGAGATAATGGCAAACACTTTCCGCAGAGAGAAATAGCAGAGGAGCCTCATGTAGACATATCCTAATGAGCTTCACATATATATTATCTGGCAAGTATCTCAGGTATTTTTAAATTTAGGTCAAATTGAAAAATATGACTTCAAAAGTATTTAAAATTAAAGGATTGATATAAATACTTAATTTAAATAAATATAATAATTAAATTTTATAAAAAGTAAATGAATTTCAATGCAATAGTAGAGATTTAAAATGAATTGATTTGAGAGTACAAGCAACGGAGAATTTCAATAAAAAATTACTGTGAAAGAGTCTAGAAGTAATTAATATTTTTTTTCAATAAATGCTAATTTTTTTCCCAACAGAAGATGTTCTCATTTTCAAAAAATTATTACTCTATGTTGTTATATAAAAATTCATTAAGGAGAGATAGGACTTTTAAAATTGAAGAGGAAATTAAGAATATAAATTACGTGGTTAAAGACATTATCATTAATTTTTATTAGTTTAATGTGGTATATCATAATTTTGTAAGTATAATGAAGTCTAATTTTAGAACTATAATAAGTTTTGACATTGACAATGAAAGAAATTGAAATTGGTTAAACAAGAAAATAATCTTTAGAATGAAAAAGATTGGCACGAATTGATATTATGAATAGACAACGGTATCCTATGTATTCTAACTGTACTGTTTGGTGTGTTCTCCCACGGTAATATTTAGAATTGGTAAAATAGGTTAGTCCAATCGCCTGGTCCGGCTCGTAAAAATTCGTAAAAACTTATTTTAGAAATTTGAAAAATTCCCTCTACTTTTTAGTTCAACCCGACAAAATTCATTACTTGCAAAATCATGGGGTAACCTGCAAAAATCTGTAAAAAAAAATCCGAACTACAAGTAAAATTATAGCTCAGACATTTATTTTAAAAGTCTAAATAACTCCAATTTTTTTAATTTGACCCGCAAAAATCCACTACCTGTACTAGATCGGATAGCCCGAATTTTCAATTGCAGTCTCGTGTATTCTATATGGCCACATCCCATTTGTGTCATACCGTCATTAAACAATAATATTTAAAAGGAATAACATGAACAAGTTGATTGAGTGAAGTAAAATAAAGTTTTATATCTAATAGGTAGTAGTTTTGAGCTCATATTCCTTTCCTTGGGTAAGATAAATATAAGTTTTTTATAAATGATCTTTGAACCTGAAGCTTTTTTATACCTTGATTAGAACATTATTCCCCACCCTAAAAATTTATAAATAAAAAGTTAAAATAAATATATTGATATTTAAAAGGTAAAATAATAAAAAATAATATTTAAAATAAGAGAAGTGATATGACTCGATAAAAAAGAGTACTAATTAAGGAAAATTCATACTTAAAAAATTGTAAAGTCGAATTTAATAGTTGACATTTATTGATATAAAATATAATTTAGGTGCAAACAATTTAATAGTAGGAGCCTAATTTTCTTTAAATAAAGTTTTAGTTTTAAGCTTGTAAATGAAAAAAAAAACATTGAAAAGCTTTGTCCCCTCTACAGCTCTACTATAGGTTGGCAAAACTACCTGATAAGCTAACTGGTAGTTAATAAACTAGCTTCTAGCTGATAAGCTCCTAACTTATAAGCTCTGAGCTGATAAACTAGCTTATTGAATTAGAAGTGTTTGGTAGAACTAGCTGATAAGTTAGTTGGTAAATGTAAAATGACATAAAAGGACGTAACTAAAAGTTTTATTATATAAATTCTATTTGTGTTTTTTATATAAAAATATATTATTATGCAATTATAATTTTAGATTTTAAAAAAAAAATTAAATATTTATTAAATCTTATAATGATAAAATACTTAATTAAAAAATTAAAATAAATAGTGAAATTGATAAAATAAATAGTATAATATAAAAATAAATTCATAAAATGGTGAAAAAATAATAATTTAATTAGTTCATAATTTTTTAAATTACTTATTATATAGATAATAATATGTAAAAAGAAATTGAAATATTTTTGTCACTAAAATTAAAAATAAATAATAATAGGTAAAAAGAAATTAAAAATAATAAGGGAAATGTATTAAAATATAAGGGATAGTGATAAAGGATAATTAAATAAGCTACAAGCTACTAGGTGAAGTAGCTTGTAGCTTATAAGCTAGAAACTCCTAAAATAAGCTACTTTGAGGTACTTTACCAAACACTTTTGTGTTGGTTAACTAACTTATTGGTTTTGCCAAACACACTCATGACTCATATTGATAAAACTGGCTAATTATCGAATTTTCAATCGAGGATGTATCCTTATTATACTAAAACGGCTTCCATTATGAGTATCAAACCAGTAGCGATTTATACAAGTTAAATCTTCTTTTTTTTTAATGAATTAGGAGGTCAAAAAAGACCAGGAAACAAAACAGAAACAAAAAGACCAGAAATAAAACCTAAACTACTCTCTCAAAGAGAGAACCAGAAGAATCAAAGAGTAAAGGTAAAACAGCAAAACTGGGAATAGAATAGAAAATCTTCATAGACTCCTCAGCTCCTAGATCAACTTTAGCAAAACAATCAGCCACCGCATTTCCCTCTCTTAGAGTATGCTGTCAAATGACCTCCTTGAAACCTTTCTCAAAACTTCAAATCTGAGAAATGAGACCTTCTAGGGCATGAGTGGCTGTATACCCATTTTTAATGAAGTTAACCGCGAGCGCATAGTCCGATTCGATAATCACTCTGAGGAATCCTTTTCTCTTCGCAAGAACACAAGCTCGAAGAACCCCACGAATCTCAGCTTCCACGACGGAGACGGAGCCCGAAAATTCACTGAAGCCAAGAATAAAGGATCCCCTCTCATCTCGAGCAGCACCACCACAAGTCGCTCTATTGTTCCTCGAAGAAACAGCACCATCGCAGTTAAACTTGATCCACTGAGGAGGAGGAGGGTTCCATTTCAGAAGGTGAGTAGTCTTCTTACTAGAACTCTTGTCGAGGTTTTGATTTGAAGAAGTCTGATTTATAGTTGATACTTGACCAAAAATACGATTACTTAGTTCATTCACTGAAACCCTAGAATTCTAAAAAATAATCTGATTTCTGTGGTTCCATATATTGTCTAGGGTAATTCCAAAAATCAGAGGATGATTGTGATTTGGACCAGTTTCCTTCTACTTTTTGAGATTCTGGATCATCCATTGATGGAGATTTTGACTGTCGAAAAAGGTAGCATAATTCTGATATGTAAGCATATTCTTCCAAAGAAATTTAATTTCCTCACAGTCTCTGAAGAGATGAAGAGAAGTTTCAGATTCTAAACCACAAAGAACACACTTGTCATTATCTGTTAATTTCCTTTTGTATCTCTGCACATTTTTCAGGAGAGCAAATGACGCTAGTTTCCGCAAAAACAGCTTGATCCTTTGAGTGCCCTGCCAGCTCCAAATTTTACTGAAGAGAGGATTTTTGTGATTGGATGAAGAGTCAGAAATGAAGTCATAGCCAGATTTCATTGAAAACCAGCCATCGATAGAACCTTGCCAAGCCAAAACATCTGATTCCTGGCTCTCAACAGGAGGGGAAATTTTCATCACAGCTTTGCAAATTTCATCAGGCAAGAAGGACTGGATAAGAGGTATGTCCCAATCCCCCTCAATTGTTAAAAACTGAGCGGTAGGTAGTTGTAATTCATGCTGCTCTATGTTTGTAACTGAATAAGAAATTAGAGGTTGCAAACCAGGAATCCATTTGTCCTTCCAAAATTTAACAGTATCCCCATTACGAATTCTCCAAACACAGTTTGATAATAGAGATTCCCAGTTAGCACATATGCCCTTCCACAGATTAGATTCTCATGTTTTTCTTTTTATAGTTGGCAAACTTTCATTTCCACAGCCATATTTGCTTCTCATAACTTTGACCCAAAGATCATTAGGCTTATGGATAATCTCCCAACCTAATTTCATCATATAAGCACAATTGATATCCTTTGCCTTTCTTAATCCTAATCCACCCATTAACTTAGGACTGCAAACTTTATCCCAGTTAACGAAATGAACTTTCTTTTTATCATCTGAATCTCCCCACAAAAAATTCCTGCAATTTCTATCAAGTTCCTCACAAATAGAGTTAGGCAAATATGAAGTTTGCATTAAATAGGAAGGGAGAGCATTAAGAACAGATTGAGAAAGTGTTAACCTCCCTGCAAATGATAGGGTTTTTGATTTCTACATAGACAATCTTTGCTTGGTTCTCTTCACAATAGATCTAAATAATGATCTGCTTGTCCTTTGATGGTGAATTTGCACACCTAAATATTTGCTTAGATAATTTGTCCTTTGGAAGCCCAAATAGGAAGAAATCTCCTCCTTAACCTGTAACCCAACATTAGGAGAGAAAAAAATCCTTGTCTTTTCTTTACTCACCTTTTGTCCTGAGCTATTATAAAATAAATCCAAAATGGTTTTAATTATCTCAGCCTGATCCATAGAGGCTTCACCAAACAAAATAATATCATCAGCAAATGCTAAATGAGATATTTTAGGACCATTCCTGCCAATCTTAAAAGGATTCCAATATTTATGATCAACAACAAGATTAATCAAATGAAAAAGTCTTTCAATACACATAACAAAAATATACGGAGAAATGTGATCCCCTTTTCTAATCCCTCTAGAAGGGGAAAAATGATCTAAGACTTCACCATTAAAAAGAACTCTCATATTAGTAGTTGTAATACAATGCCATAATATGAAAGTTAAATGTTCAGGGAAGCCTATATCCATGATAGTATCTTTAATAAAATTCCAGTTTAGTCTATCATAGGCTTTTTCCAGATCAATCTTGATTGCCATCCAGCCTTTTTTACCTTTTTTCCATTTCATAGAATTAACAATTTCTTGAGTTATAATTATATTGTCCCTACTTTGTCTATTAGGAATAAAACTACATTGGTTAGGCCCAATAAGTTAATTAATAAACTGTTTTAGTCTTAAAGATATAGATTTAGTAATTATTTTATATGAAACATTGCAAAGACTTATGGGTCTATAATGTTGAAGACTAGTAGCTAAATCAGATTTAGGAATAATAGTTAAGAGAGTATAATTAATATCCACAATTTTCTGAGGGTTAGACCATACCTGTTTGATAAACTGGCAAACTGAATTACCAATCAAATCCCAATGATGTTGATAGAACAAAGCCTGAAAACCATCACTTCCTGGAGCTTTAAGGCCTCCCGTAGAAAATACAGTATTTTTAATTTCTTCATCTGTAATATTCTTATTAAGGATATTAAACTGGTCCTCAGAAAGTTCAGGGAAACTATGATTTAAAGGGAAATGAGAGATATTGCCTTCTTCCTTAAAAAGATTATAATAAAAAGAATTACACATCTGTTCAAGAACTAGGGGATCAGAAATTAGGGCACCCTCATCATCAATAAGACTTTCAATTTTATTCTTTTTTCTTCTAGCCACAGTAGAACCATGAAAATACTTGGTATTTCTATCACCGACTTGTATCCACCTACATCTAGATTTTTGATACCAAAGAATTTCTTCCTGATAGGCTAGATCTTCATAGTCCTTCCAAAGCTTATTACATAGATTGTTAAGACCAGGATTCTGATTGTAATGTAAAATTCTGGTAATTCCTTCTAATCTCCTAATAATTCTCCTTTTCTTATGAAAAATATTACCAAATATCTCTCTATTCCAAATTTGAACTTTATCTTTAAACTTATTTACATTATAGCCCCAATCAAGATTACCATCCCAATTATCTTTAACAAAATTATTAAAAGTGGGATGAATAAGCCAAGAAGCTAGGAATCTAAAAGGTCTCCTATGTTTATTAGGAATAGGATCACAATTAAATTTCAAGAGTAGAGGGCAATGATCAGATTTAAAAAATGGAAGATGTAAAACAGAAGCATTGGGAAAAGACAATTTGCAATCCATATTAAGAAGAACCCTGTCTAGCCTTTCAAAGAGGGATCCTCTTCTCCAAGTAAAGGGAAACCCAACAAACCCTCCATCAATCAGGCTGCAATCAGATATCATGTCATTAAAACATTGTATATTTTTCATATTAATAACAGAACTTCCACCCTTTTTTCAGAGATATTACAGATAGAATTAAAATCCCCCATCACAGCCCAAGGCCCAATTAAATTAAGAGCAATATTTCTAATATCATCCCACAAATAATATCTGTTTATATTTTGAGGACTTGCATAAACAGAAGTAATATACCAAGGATCATTATTTCTGAATTTTACCATCATATGTATTAGTTGTGTAGTTTTTAAGAGTATATCTACAGACCAGTAGGCACTATCCCAAAGAATAATCATGCCCCCAGCCTGACCATTAGAATCCATAATATGATAGGAGTCAAAACCCAGCTTTTTAACTTGTTTTATGGCCTTGTCCCCACTAGCATGTATTTCTAAAAGAAACATTAGGTTAACATGATAAATACTACGAAAGTCTTTAATAAGACTAGCAAAACCTTTTGAGAAAATCCCTCTACAATTCCAAGATAAACAATTCATGGATTAATATGTAGAGATTCAGATGCCATTTGGACCCCTTGCATATCACTGTTGTCCGCTATACCCGTCTTAGACAAACCTGTGTCATTCCTGTGAAGATTAGAAGAGGAGCTCCTTAAATATGGAGGTTTTGGCTCCTTTTCAATGATCATATTTTCTGCAGTGGTAGAAGATGATTTGTTCGTGTCTGCCCAGGATACTTCATAATCCATTAGTTCTCTGTTAGTCCCAAATTTCTTGATAATCTGTAGAACATATGAATGGTCATTTTCTTTTTTGTTTTCGAGATTTAACTTGAGTTGAACCACCTTCTTTTTCTGCAACAGACTTCCCTTTTGCTGGTAACCCAGTAGCTTTCAGCTTATTATTTGTGTCTTTGTTTTTCTTTGGAACCCCCACACCTTTTCCAAATTCCTTTACAGTGCTTGAAGAAGAAATCTTCTTGTTTCCTTCAGTTTTATGATTCTGATTGTTTTTGCCAGCCTTTGGATCTCTAACTCTAATGACTTTTTGCTCTGGAACCTGCTGAATCTCAGTATTGCTATATTTGTTAACTATCTCCAACTTCTCATTGGCTTCTCCATGCTCTTGTTTCTCAGCCAGAACATTAAATCTTGACCCAGGATTCAACTTGGCAGAATTCTGATCACTGGAACCATTCTTTCCTTTGTCCAACTTTTTTCTTGGAATTCTTTTAACAAGCATCCAAGGACCAAAAGGTCCAGAGGAAGTAGAATCATTCATTGTATCATTTTTCTGCTGATGATTAGATACAAACTCAGGATCCTGGTCCGAATTAAGATGACAATTCTGATCTGTATTTTGATTGGCTTCTTGCTGACCATATTCTGCATTCAAATTTATTTTTGTTAAATTGATAATTAAATCTTGGGATCGATAATCTCGCCAAAGAAATAATTTTAAATTCATTAGTTTTTTTTTCTCTATCAAGATCTTTATTTTTATCCAAAACTTGACAACAATTATTTACTTTATTTTCATTGTAAAATATTGTCTTAAATACACACTATTTTTATTCCTAGAATTGAAACAAATCAGAATTCTCAATTCTCTACAACGTCTAGCAGATAAAATATTTTCAGGAACAAGTAAATCATAATGATTTTTTTAAGGGTGTAAGCGGGTCCGACTCAACCCGCGAACCCGACGAATCCAACCCAACCCGAAGATATTTAACGGTTCGATTCGCGTATTCGGTTAGGTTCGGACTTTTTTTCAAACTCGAACTGGTTCGGTTCGGGTCTCGGGTTTGCCTATGTTGAACCCGATAGACCCAACCCGAACCAAACCAAAAAAGAAGTCATAATCTTGTTTCTTTTTCATACAAGGAGAGAACAAAAATAGGCGCAGCGACAACACAGACAAAGGTGGTTCCCCAAATCCTATTTCATATGTTCCTCTCAATTTATTTTTCTCTATTTTTTTCATTTTTCATTTTAATTTAATTTCATCTTTCACATTTTTTTAAAAAAGATAAAATGTTCATGGCCCGATAACCCAGCCCAACCCGACCCGGACATATTCGGGTTGGTTCGGTTCGAGTGACTCACCCAAAAAATACAAAACCCGAACCAACCCAACCCACCACCATTCTATCGGCTCGGACTTGATGTCACCCCAAACCCGATCAAACCCAACCCGATTACACCCGTAATTTTTTTCCTTTATTTTCTTTTATCTGTTGATCTTTTGTTTTTGGAATGTATTTATCAAAATGATTCTTATTAAGATGACTTTTTTCCAGGTTTCCTTGATTAATTCGACGCTTACTCTTATGAATTAATGAAAGGCATGTAATTTGATACATAAAAAATTGTTCATTGTTTTTTTCTAGACAAACGAACTGCTTCAATAATAAGTATTCCCTTTTCTATTAATTCATTTTTTTTCTCAATTCTATAATAGTGAAATCTTTCTGATTTTGAATCATCATAATATCTAGACTTAGTTCTCCTCTCTAAATACTAGTAGCATATTAGAGTTGATAAACTCTTAATTTATAAATTAATTATCAAATTAAAAGTATTTAATAAAATTAATTGATAAATATAAAATGACATGGAAATATATATAACGTAAGTTTTATTATATGAATTCTATTTATTATTTTTAAAATAAAAATATATTATTGAGTAATTTTTTTTATAAATTTTAATTTTTTATTAATATTAAAAAAATTACTGTGACATATTTCTGTCATATTAAATAGTAAAACTCAATTGAGTCAATTTAATATAGATAGATTGATATGTTGATTATTTTTTTCATAATTAATATAATCCAGTGCTTGATTTTTTATTATTAAGGTACAATTACAATCGTGTCGTGTGTCTGAGATAAAATGTTGCTTCAGATATCGTACAAACACAAATACTGTATTTGATTGAGATTTTCATTAATCAAATTCAAACGATAAGAATGCATTTGAAGGAAGGACAAGAACATGTCAGGAAAATATTTTACTAATTAATCAAACATCTCTGTAAGGGTTTGAAATTCGCCCCCTCCACGTATCAATATTTATATTTATCAGACTTGGACTATATGACCGTAAGCGCTCTTGTGAAACGGACAAAAAAATAATCATATGAAATTAATAAAGGAGGGCAAGGAGTTAGGTATTTTTTGTTAACTATGTTCCCTAAATTTCAAATTTCAAATGGTTGTTGGTAGGACGGCTCCGAGCCTCCGACTGAAATTTATATTTCTTTGTCAATCACAATTTAAAAACAATAATTGGACTATTTTCATTTTAATAGAATAACATTTTATATAATATTTTAATAACAACAATTTTTTTGCCTTACAAAGTGTGGGTAGAAATAAGGGACATTTTACGGTAACTTTTGTGATAGAGGGTTTTGGTACCTTCTTTGATTATTTAGTGTCCGTTTGGGTGGGCGTTTGGAAAAACAACACCTAGGTTTTGCAGAATTGATTTTAAATCACTCCCGTCCAACGTGTTTCGTAAAGTATGTATCACTCATCTCAACCTTTCATTTCTAAAATCAATTCTGCTCAATTGTAAACCAAACGGACCATTAATCAATTTCTCTCAACTTTCTTAAATGGTCTTAGTATTTTTACAATTACACGATAATATTTAATTATTAGAATTTGTATTTTTTATTTTTGAAAAGACTTTTTGACCCCCTATAATCATTATCCTGTATTTTTTATTGTATTCCCTCATTTTTTCATATTCTTATTTGTAGTACACATGTGTCTCATTTAAAATCTACTTTATGTGTCTTCGAAATAATTTAGGATGGAGTACATGAGTTGTTCCTGTGTAATTTTGGCCTTTATACCTCCATTCAATAAAAAATAATAATAAGAAGGTATCAAAACTCTCCCTACCTAGAGGGTACCAAATTGCGACCCTAGAAATAATCTTCACTTGGGTATTTAATGGTGTGACCATAGTTACATGTGCTTAAAAGTGCACTCATGTTAATTTAAATTGTTGGTTAACTTATGCTTTTTTAATTTTATTTTTGTTTTTGCTTTGATATTTTCGCAAGACTTTATTTGACATTAGCCTTCAAATTGGAAGTAGTTAGATAAAGTCTCCTATGATGTGATGGCATACAATTTAAATTATTGATATTGTAAGTAAAATATATTTTTAACTACATTATACTTTTACCGTAAATAAACATTATTGTATAATTTATACTAGTACTTTGAGTAAATACACGGTCTATCTTTAAAAAATATTTAAATTATATTATTTTTCTTTTTTTTTCCTAAGCAAATAAGTGAATTAAAAGGGAGTACAATGGTACTCCAACCCATAATATAAAAGGATCAAAGTTTGTTAAAAAGACATACAATTTAGAAGACTACCACAAAATAATCCTAAAGGAAATTCCACTGCAGGTCCTGGTAAGTAAATCCTCAACAACAATGAGTTGCCACACCAACATCTTGTACCCGACCATTAATACCAGCTAAAAGAGTCCCTCCATACACCAGAGAACCCAATTACCTTCAGAAACCAACCCCAATCTCAGTTATAGGAGAAATTTAAGCACTTTCCAGGGCAGCTAGACCACAACATAAAAGGATAAAAGAAGGAAGTATCCTCAGCTTTTAACCATTTTCATGATCTGAGTTTAATAAGGTCCAAAACAACAGCAGGTTCTAAAAATTTATTAGAAAAAATAATTTAATTTCTAACTAACCACAAAGACCACAAGACCACCAGCCAAATCAAGGACCATCAGAGCCTATTTTTTGAACTACATTGTGGTAACCCCACAAAAAGTTCAAAATTAGACAAACAACCATTATGTAAAATAGAAGTAAATCCACCTCATTCCAAGCACAACATCCATACTCTAGATGCAAAGGAACACTAAAAAAACAGGTGTGTATTGGTTTCTAAGCCTTGTCCACACCAAACACAATCTCCATTAGAGGCTTGAATCACGTTTCTTTTAATTAAATTCCCCTTTGTGAGAATTCTATTTAAAATTGCTTTCCAAGTGAAACCAGCCACCTTCTTAGGTACATACTTGGACCACAGAAAGGGATGCATAGACAACTCAACATTAATAATAGCCTCATCAACAATTAATTTATAAGCCGACTTAACAGAATAAGTACCTGCAGGATCTGCACTCCATTTCCTCCACCTATCAGGTTCAACATCAGACAAAATCACATTCTGCAGCTGCAAGACAAGCTGCTGAAACTGCTCATGTTCCCATTGGAAAAAGCTACGACGCCAACTCCAATTCCACACCAAGCCACTCGCATCTCTTGAAACCATAATAGCTAAAGACACATCCTTATGGTTTGCAATAAAAAACAGTCTGTTGAATTGGGTACACAATGGAACATCTCCACTCCACACATCCTTCCAAAATAAAGTGTCACACCCATTCCCCACTATTTTAACACACACACTCGAAAATCAACCAGCAGTAATACCACAAGTAGTATCAAGTGACCATAAGTCAGACCACCAAGAAGAACCCATATGGCTCACCTTACTCATACCTACAACCCTCTCACCATAAATTGATTTAACGACCCTAAACCATAACCACTATTTTTCCACTAATAACCTCCACCTCCATTTCCCTAGAAGAGCAAAATTAAATGCTCTCAAATCACGAATTCCCAAGCCCCCATGCCTTGTCTCTCTGCACACATCCTCCCAAGCAACCCAAGAAATTTTCTTTTTTCGTCACACCCACCCCAAAGGAATGAAATAAACAGAGAATTTAGTTGAGAAATAATACCTTAGGGAGACTTGAAGAAGGAAAGGAAGTAGATCGGAATGGAATGTAGTACCGACTTCAAAAGAACAATACGACCACCGAAAGACAACATCCTGCACTTCCACTTGGATAAACGATCTTTCATTTTCTGGACAACTGGCTTCCATGTCTTCTTACTCATGGGATTTGCACCGATAGGGAGTCCTAAATAAGAGAAAGGATATGACTCTATTTTACAATTAAGGAATGTAGCAGCCACCAATAACCACTGCTGATCAACATTGATCCCAATAACCTTACTTTTTATGAAAATTGATCTTGAGACCTGCCGCCAATTCAAAAACTTGCAAAAACGCTTTAATAGCCCACAAATTCATAAAAGAAGCATCTCCCAAAATGATTGTGTCATCGACATACTGTAAATGAGAGAGTACCACCTTATCATGACCCACCTGACAACCACAAAAAAATGGGAATTACAGCCTTATACACCAATGAATTTAGACCCTCAGCAACAATCAGGAACAAAAAGGAGCTAAGGTCTGCTAATACCAAACTCTCCTGTTGGACTACCATTAATAAGCACAGAATTTCTGAAAAGTACGCAAACATTCGGTGATCCATCTTCTCCATAATTCCAGAAATCCCATCCGACCCAATACATATTGTAGAAAATTTCAATTCACCGAATCATACACTTTTTCAAAGTCCACCTTAAAGAGCATACACCTGTTTTTCTTCCTTTTTATCTTTCTATCTAGTTTAAAAAATTACAACTCTTTTCTTCAAATATGAACATGAATATTTTAGTTTAGTTAGTAAATGAAACTTTTAACAATGGTAACTAATTTTCAATAATTAATTATTGATTTTAGGATTTCAAAAGATGAAATAAATTTTGAAAAATCCTTATTATTGACATTGGAATTTCACTCAAAATCTTCATTTCATTTTCATAAGCTATATAGTTGATAATGAGAATTTTAAAAAAAAAGCCATTAATAACATTGAAAAACTCATAAAAATAATATTGGATTGGACTATCCCTCATATTTCTTTCTCAATTTAATTAAGGCCTGGAAAAAAATAACATTGAGAATTGCATAAAAATATCACTATTTTTGAATTGCATAGGGTGATTGAATTTAAAGAATTAAAGTGAGTGTGATGGTACTCTAATCCATATAAAAAATACAGGAAAACAATAAAACCAATTAAAATGACATGTTAGTTGCCCTATAATTTTTAGATAAATAATATCATATAATTTATTGATAATGTGATTATTAGAATTTTATATTTGCATATAAAAAAGTTACATTATTATAATAATTTTTTAATTCAAGATTTCAATTAATGTTTAGACAAAACGTATTGTATAATTTACTGATAAGGCCATCATTAGAATTTTATATTTATATTAATATTTTTGTATTAACTCGAACTAATTAAAAATTTTTTCCAAACATTTTTGTATTAATGTGGATATTTAAAAAATTAATTATGATATAAAAAATATAAATAAAATATAATACATATCACAAAAGCAATTTTGACAATGAAAATCCAAACAAAATTTTATGCAAAAATCAACTATATAGCCTTGTAGGTTATGCAAACAAAAACAATGTCGTTTTAAAACTAATTTTACACAAAATTAATTCAATCCAAAATGAATTTTATTAATTTTACCACTATGAAACTAAACCCACAATATAAGTATTTCATCTCCTTGTACTCCCTTTAATTTATATTTGGCTTATAAAAAATAATAAGATATATATAAGAATTTCATCTCCTCACGAGGTTTCTTACTACAACTTTAAGTTAATAAAAAACAAATCCTCCTCTTGACAAAATTAAATTGGATATATATTATCGAATTTCTAATTAAGCCAGTCTCAAGCACGTGGATGCTTGAATTTCATAGCCACTCCTAATCCTAATTAATTACACACATTGTAATTTCATTTTTTAATTTAATTAGTTAAAGTAGTTAGGGGTGATCAGAATACCCAACTATAGTTATTAGTTAGGGTGCACATGGGTTAACTTTTGAAAGAAATGGCATCTAATTCCACCTTTATAATCTTGGCCAGAGAGATTATGTATCAATCACTTTGGAGAAAAAAATTACTCTTTCCTTCCCTTCCTTCTGAATCCTTCCAAACATGTGGCACAGAAAAAATAAATATAAAATGTTAACTTGACACATTAATTTTTAAGTTACTCCACAGATATGTTACTCCCTCCGGTCCTATTTATAAGAACTTTTTTAGGTGGGTCTTGGTCCTTTTTATAAGAACCTTTTCAGATTGTCCCATGCATTAATTATTTTTGACAAAAATACCCCATTAGTGGAGGTAGGTGCGTAATTAATTAGTAGAGAGAGTATGATACAATTGAGTAGTTAAGTGGAAAGAGAAAAATAATGGGTATCAATAAATTCAAGGGTAGTTTAGGAAATATCATACACATTCTTGACAAATTTATTGCAATTAACTAAATTAACCAACTTCCTTAATCCGTGTGATATAGTTAAAAGGTTCTTATAAATAGGACCGGAGGGAGTAACATGCAAGCTTGTCTATACAGAAAAAGAAAATAAATAAAAGCGACACTATATAATCAAATTTTATCCACCTCCTCCTCCTTTCAATTGAAAAATCTCAGGGACAATTGTACTTTTAAAATATCTTTTACTTTCTATTTTAACTATAAAATGTTTTTAATTTATTTTTTATTTTATTTCATGTTTCAGAATTTATATAAAAAATATAGAAATTTATATAATTACACAAAATTTTATAGACATGAAATAGTGAAAACAATTTGATATTTTTATAATTAAAACTAAAAAAAATAAGAAATGAAGATATATTTTCTGAAATAAAAAACCATTATATTTTTTCTTTTTCAAATATGCATTTAAATCAATTGGGACAATGCACACACAGATGAACTGTATTTCACCCCTTTCTTAATTAAAATATACTATGCATTTCATGTAAAGGATTAAAAAACTTCTCAACTTTTTTAGTATTTTTTACTCTTTACAATTCCCCACATAATTTTGTATAGAGGTAGTAGTAGTAATTGTGAAGTAAAGTCCATTAATACATGTTCCCAAAAGATTAACAAGCTTCAAGGTCTCGGTACCAATAAAATCTACAATAGATTTCCTCATTTCAGCGTTCACATAGTTTGAGAAGAATATATGTGTATTGACTTTGCTCAGCTTCAAACCCCCCAAAGCCACATAATCTATCAAGAGGGAGAAAGTTTCAATGCATACACCATTAACCATTTTATATTTTTCAAAATTTCACACTACCCAAAACTCAAAACATAGCAGTAGCACCAAAATAAACATCACATAATTTACATCTCATAGAAAAAGCCTTTAATAAAACTGCATTGTTCAATGGTACCTTTCATTTTTAATAAGAGATGCGTTGTCATTGTCAAAGACTCTGACAATTTCAGTTGACGATCCTTATTGGGCCCTTCTGGGCCCATTCAAGGCTGGCTTCCACAGTAGTAACTCATTAACAACCAAAATAGAGTTCAATTAATTACATTAAATAAGTTTTAAGTCATACTGCTTAAAACCAATTTGTCGCTTTTCAAATTTTATAAAATTCTAAACTTTTGGACCCTTTCTATTTTCCAAATTTATTAACAAAAAAAATGTAGAAACGTTCTATTTTTCTCTTCACTTTTGTTGTATTTGTTTTAATTTAATTCAGTGCATAATAAAATTTTAATATTGACATTTCAATAACATTATAGTCTGCATTAGAAAAAAAAGGGAAACACAAGAGAAAGTGAGAAACATTGACACTGGTGTGTGTCATCAAATCAATTATTTTTCAAAATTGATAATGTCAAGTCAGAAGAAAAAGGCCTTCATCTTTGGTTGTAGCCTTGTAGGGCATAAGATAAAAGTAAAATTTATTTATAATTCTATAATTTCGGCTTCTAAAGGCCACCTTCTGGAGGTGATTCATGATTATTCAATAAAAAATTTCAGTCACAACGCCGCCCAAGAAATCAATAAACAAGAGTGATGAATATGAGTGCAATAAATGGCAGCATTAAATAAACTAACCGAAAAAAAAAGAAGGAAGAATGAGAATGTGTCACACTGTCATGTCATGTGTGTAACAGTGAAACTGAGCATATATGCTGCTATGCTATATGCTATGTGAATGTGATGCTGCTTTTATGGTCAAGTGTTGGTCAATAGGCATGCACAGGTACATATGTACTTCATCAAATGCCACGTTAAGCAAACACCCTTAATTTTCTCTCTCCATCACATGCCTAAGAAAAAGGAAAAATGTAAAATTTAATTTTTATTATTAAATTTGTTTTTAATAATTGAAATAAAAAGGGAGAAAGTGTAAAAGGAAAATGGTAATAGCTGAATATATCTGCAAGTGGCACCACCTTTGGCTTTAGTGGAGTCACATAGCTATCGTGCGCACCAGCTCATAAGTCTATGAAATTCTCTATCCATGTTGGAATAGTTTGGGTACACTCTTGGCCCAACAAGGAAAAGTGGGTCCTACTGTACCTTCCTGATTTTTAGGTAACACAAACAACTTCTTCTTCCCTCCTCATTGTGCTAGATTTTCAACTATCTAAGCGTGTCCAACGATACCCCATGTTCTTGTTCATGTCATGTTTCCACTATGTCACTGTTGTTTTGGTTTCGTTTAGTTAGTTTTCTTTTCTTTTTCCCCCTTCCTATCTTTCTCTCTCTAGAATGGTCTCACATTGATACAAATACAGTTACACCCTTTTCTTGAAAGATTATAAAACAGAGATTTTTGGAACCTAGTATTATCATTACTTGTGGTGGTTGTTGTTTGTGTGCCTGATCTTTGTTTCCCATGTGCTGACTTGGTTTTCTTCAGCCTTTTTTGTTTCTTGTTTTTGTCCATTTACTATTTCTCCATTTGGGTTTTTCTGCTCTCCTCTTTCTTTTGGTTCTGGGGTTGAAAAGCTCAAATTTTGAGCATTCAAAGAGTGTTGGCTAGCGAGTTTGTGTTCATCTCGTTGAGGTGCTCTTGGCGCTTCCCGGATCCAGGTTTATCTGGTAATTAAAAAGTTCTTCTTCTTCTTCATTGTTATTATTTTGCTTTTATGTTTATTTTCTGCCTTTCTTTATTGAATTTGTTTACTTGTTATTGGAGCACTTTCCGGGCTTCCTTTTGTACTGGATTTAGTTATGGATTGATGGTTGACCTTGGTTTTTGAGATTTAAGGTTGTAAGATAAGGGAAGGATGAAGATTGAACCTTGTTCTTTTTTTCTTTCTCACTTATTTTTTAGACTTTTGCTTTCTTTCATTTTCTCCCTTTTTTTACAAGAAATAGTAGATAGTAAAGTGTTGCTGTGCTCCTTCAAAAAAAAAAGTGTTGCTGTTTTAGTATGACGGAGTCAACTATTAGTTAAATTAAATCATGCAATTGTTCGTTCTATGAGTTTCATCATCTTAGGAATTCACTTAAATTGTTAATATGTAAGCAATTTGTTCAGCAAACTCCTATTCTCTATTATTAACATGTCTATATGAAATCTCTATGTTTCTTTCTTTGTATACCTCTTTGAATCTTTTATATTCAATTTAAATGTTTGAAAGTTGCATGTCATGAATCATGATATAAGGAAATCTTCCATTTTTTTTTGTTTTCATTGGGCTCACATAGGTGGACTCTTTAAGCAAAACTGCAACTTTCAAAATCATTATTTTGCACACAATTATATTTTGGCAAGTTACCCTTTTTGATGTGTTTTTCTTTCTTTCTTGTGTGTCTTTAGTTGAAGGAAGATGGCTGTGAGAGAAGGTTCCCACCATTAGTCCTGAATAGTAGGGGTAGAAGATGGAAAATACAAGCTTATGGATTAAAAAAGAGGGGCACAGGAAAAAGGACTCATTGCATAGTTTGTGTAATGATAGGGAATTATCAGATGAAGACTCTTCAAAATCACAGCTGAAGAAGTTGATTAAAAGGTCAAACTCTCGTCGCGCAATAGCTGTAAATGCTATCCAATCACAAATTAGTAAACTTTTCTTCAAAGATTTATTTTTTCGACATGTCCATGGAGTAGACAATAGGATTCCAAAGCATATGGTGAGTGTGGATGAGAAATATCTTCGTCGCTGCCTGGAATTGGTACATAACATTGCATTAAAAGCTGCTCAGTGCAACATACCTGTGAGCTTAAGAGCAAAACACATGGGGACTTTATCCGAAAGCTTGAATACAGCTGGATTTTTTGCTGGAGATACATCAGGACATTTTGTCTTTGAATGTCCTGTATCCACTGAGATGGGGAGAGTAGTTATAAGTGCTGATGCTGGAGAACAGTGGCCTTTAGGTACAGTAATGGGGAGCAAGAGTATGATAAATATACTGAATAGTGCTCTGCTTCAGCAGTTTGGTACTTCAAATAGAAATGACAATTTGAACAGGATGGACTTTTCTGATTCTAAAGGATTGATATGCTATGATTTTATGGATTCTCCTAGTGGTTTAAGTATCTCTTCTTCATCATATAAACTAGGAAAGGAAACACCATTGGTTCATAAGTATGGTTCCATTTCTGTTCATAAAAGGCTTGCTTCCACTTCTAGCACCACCTCTACTTGTTCTGATTGGTTGTCTTCAGCTTCTTCTACTCTATCTCAGGGAATGATCCAATGTACATGGAAGCAAGGGATTCCTCATTTTGTTTTTTCTGCAGATGATCAGAAGGAGGTCTATGTAGCAAATTTAAGGAAGGTAGATTCAACAGAAGATAAGGCTTTGGACTATGTTTACCACTTTCACAAGGGTGGCCAAAAGGGTCATGTTATTCCTGACAATGATTTGCAGCTTGTTGGGAAGATGAATGTATCAACAAGTTTCACCCTCTGCCCGAGCAATTGTAAAGTAAAAGAGACAGAATTTACATTATTCCAGAATGCTGAAATTTATGACAAAGAAATGTACACATCAGAGTATTCTCACAGGAAGAACAAGGGGCTGACGAAAAAGGTGTCACAAGTTTTCAGAACTAGTCCATCATCAAAGCGCAGAACACTCTCAAAGTTTGGTGGATCAAGTGCCATAGCGGAGAGTTGTCCATGGGAGCCATATGCTCTTGGTGGTGCCAATTTATTGGAGACCAATGTTCCTCACAATTTTGAGATGGCTGCCATTGTTGTGAAAGACCACCTTCCTTGTAATAAACCGGACAAAGTAGGAGGCTGGGGTTTAAAGTTTCTCAAGAAATCCGGAGTAAATCAAACCACATTGCCTTCTGAAAGTTGTAATAAAAATAATGGTGATTGCTCATCTACCACGAGCATTCTGATTCCAGCAGGCCTTCATGGCGGGCCAAGAACCAGAAATGGAGGTCCATCTAGTCTGATAGATAGATGGAGATCTGGGGGCCACTGCGACTGTGGTGGTTGGGATGAGGGATGTCCTCTGACAGTACTTCAGAGAAGATCTAGCAAAGCAGAGGTTTTGTCTCAAGTAGATACACAAGGGGAGTGCAAGTCAGTTGATTTAATTACTCAGGTTGGTTTATATCCCATGTTTTACTACTCTCTTTTCTCTATTCTCTTTAAACAATGTTAGTGATCTCATATTTATCATTGGATGGGAGGCAAAATAGTATGGGAACTGTAAATATTGGTTTTCGCCAAATGTGTTTTTTTTCTTCCCTGCCCGTGTTATGTGTTTCCCCTCAAACTATCAGATTCTTTTCCTCTTTGATTAACTTCACATTTGATCTCTCTTGCTATATTTATGACTATCATTATACATACAACAATAACCACAAAGTTTTATCTCACTAGATAGGGTTGTTTACATGGATATTGGACACCATTGTGCCCTATTAGAAACCAAAAATTCAATTAGACACTTTAGTGTAAGGTCTCTTCGTGGTTTCTCTTATATTTTTTTTTCTTGTTTTCCTCTTCTATTCTATTTAGTGATAGAGCAAATGACTTTGTTCATGGCTAGAGTTGATGGCCACCAAGGCTTAAATGTATTCATATTTCCATAATCTGTTTGTGTGTCTCTAAAATATATTGGACAGCAATCTCTCTCAAGTTTAGGCCAATTTTATTATTATATTCTAGACGTCCATGAATCTGTAATATTGAATTTTCTTTCCGTGCTTTCTAAATAATTGATAATTATTTAAGTATGCAATGAGTTGACCACGCCCCACATATTTCAGGGTTCAAGCAATTTCAGCCCCACCTTGAGGATGGTAAATGTTCGTGATGGTCTTTATTATATTCATTTTCACCAACCTCTTTCAGCACTACAGTCTTTCTCCATTGCTGTGGCAATAATACATGTGCAAAGTCCTACTCTCCGGCCCAACAGTGCACAGGAGCTGTCATAACAAAACAACAGAAGTAAAAAATTGAGGTTATGTAGCAGTCATAACTCTCTTACTGTATTATAAAAGCAACTGAAGAGAAGATTCTGGTTTTTTTTTTTTTTAATACGTGAATCGGGTTTTTATTCCTATGTTTAGGGTTGTTACTTTTCATACTGTAAGATGTTATCTTATTTAGGAGAACTAGTTCTGTTTGTCCCTTCTGACAATTCATAGACAAGAACAATTGTAACCATCTTATTCCTCATTCTTTTTTGTTGAAGAGGGTAGAATGTAAAAGAGTTTTCTGAAGAAAATTTGGTAAATTTTAGCATTGAGATTGGGTTTGTTATAGTTGATGAGAAGGAAGTGAATTAGAACATAGCTATTCGATAATGGATCATGACTCATGGCACTTTGATATGAAGCATATTAGAGATTTTGTTTGTTTTAATTTCTCTTGGTGAATGAATTATGGTAGTTCCCACTTTTCTGATTGGATACTCTGTGCAGTGTGTCTCCTTTTACCAAGATACTGCATGATCCAATTGCTACCTCTGATAGCATGTGTTAGAAGACTATAAGCACTACTATCTCTCAATGGCCACTTGTATGTTGATAATATGTATACTTCAATTTTGAGCTAAAATGCTGATAGACGACCTCCCTTTCTCACTACAACATGAATGTCTCCATGCACATCTTGTCTTTGTTTTACAACTTTAATTTTTCAGAAACTTATCTTTTGATAGGACCAAGCATGGAGAGTTCTCTTCAGGGCCATCTCAACGAGGTAAATGCTTCCATCTTCTCAAGAATGTTACTAAGATTACTATGGTTATCTAATTTCTACTTTTTGAAAAGGGGATCTACTGCTGGATAGATACCTTTGGCAGCTAATCCTCTTGATAGTACAGTAGTAGCATCTAAATGTGCAAA
>QLOH01000888.1:267500-282500 GCA_026901365.1 Sesbania bispinosa
TTTTTGTTGTGGCGAGTGAGTAGTTATTTAGTTTCTAGGAATCAAATATAATAATCAGAGTCAAAATCCAAAGAAAATAATTCATTTTTTTTGGAAACATAAGGTTTAACTGCATAAAAAATCATGCAGATAATTTTTTTTACTGATATTACTGATTAGGAATTCAAAAACCTATATAATAAAAGATAATTCTTTCTTCCGCGAAATTAGACAAGAGACATTATGTCCCTTTTTTACTAAAAATCCCTGTTATTGGTATTGGCTCATATTCTAACGAATTTTTCAAGAATTTTAAAGAAAAAACTCTTTTTTTTTTCATTTTTGAACTGCAAATAAAAAAAATTATAAGACAAAAATAAAATTAGAACGCACAAAAGAAAGTAATAAAATAATAAATAATAGAAGAATAATAAAAAAGGTGTATTATCATACACATATTTCTTGTAGAAATAAAGGGAGAAATCAATCCATTTATTTACTTCTGCATTCCTCCTATTTATTATTGGATTCTGTTTGTACTTTTGACTCTATTATTTTTATTATTGTATTGATTTAATTCTATACTCATTATTATATGTAGTCAATAGATAGTTGTCAATAGATAGATATATTGAGTATATGTATAGATAATAATATATATATTCATTAATATAATATCATTAATATAACAATAAAAAAATGACAGGTACAAATATTAAATCGAGGTATCCATTTTATGATAAACTTCCCTTCCATTTTTGTGCCTTTAGTGGGCATAGTATTTCCGGCAATTACAATGGCTTCTTTATTTCTTCATATTGAAAAAAACAAGATTTTTTAGATATTTTTAGATATATGGGCAGTAGGAACAAAGTTAATATATATTTTTAGATTAAGGAGGTACGATATGCTTCTCGTCTCTAATTCTAATATTGTAAAACTCGTCTCTAATTCTAATATTGTAAAATCTATAAATTTAAGGAGGATGTAAAATAAAATGTGGTTATGGTCAAATGTATGGGAATCAAAAAATATTAGAATAGATTATATCCCTGGGAGGATAGAGTATATGAATTATTTTTGGGCCATTAGTACTCTTGTAGTTTCTTTAGCAGCTTTATTCATTTCTCTTTCCGGTTATTTTCATACGAATTTATTATTCTTCATTTGGCCTGATTTGCATTTTAATTATGAGAATTATAACCTAGGAGGAGGTATATTGCTCGGTTTATATGGAATCTCATGTCTATTTCTAAGTTTGTATTTGTGGATTATTATTTGGTTCGAAGTAGGTACTGGTTATAATCTTTTCGATAAAAAAGGGGGAAAAGCGTTTATTTTTCGTCAACATTTTCCTGGAAGCAATCGTCGTCTTTCTCACTTAGTCCCTTTGTTTGATATTCAATGCCTGAGAATCCAAAGTATAGAAGAAACGACAAAAGATGGTACCTTTCTTCGTGCCGGTGTCCTTTATATGCAAACCGGACACCATGGGATTATTCCTTTGACTCCTGTTGGTAATCCTTGGCCCCCAAGCAAAGTTGCACAAACAACTGGAGAATTGGCCCGTTTCTTGGATCTACCAATAAAAATAGGTTATGAAAGATGAACTCAAAAATGAATGTTTTCTTAGGGAAAAGAATTTTTTTTTTTGAAATAGTTCGATTTTTAAAATGGATAGCTTTTGAAACAATATTTTTTTCTTCATTCAAATTGGCAGTGGATTATTTCATTTGCTTATTCGATTTCTGTATTCTTTTATTCTAAATTCAAGGCAAGTACGAACTCCCGAATTGCAATTCGGGAGTTCGTACTTGCCTTGAATTTAGAATAAAAGAAGCGGGAATAGATTATAGATTTATATTTTATATATAGGCTCTATTACTTGTAATAGAACCTATGCTTGATAGAAAGATTATTATCATATAGAGTTGACGAATGAGGTGAAGCTGAGTTCATTAAAGACGAAAAATGGCAAAAAAGAAAACATGCATTCCCCTTCTATATTGACATCTATAGTCTTTTTGCCTTGGTGCATCTCTTTTACATTTAAGAAAAGTCTGGAATCTTGGGTTACTAATTGGTGGAATACTAAGGAATCCGAAATTTTCTTAAATATCATTCAAGAAAAGAGTATTCTAAAAAAATTCATAGAATTCAAGGAACTGTTCCTCTTGGATGAAATGCTAAAGGAATACCCGGAAATACGTCTACAAAATCTTCGTACCGGAATCCACAAAGAAACCATCCAATTAATCAAGATGCACAACGAAGATCGTATCCATACAATTTTGCACTTCTCGACAAATATAATCTGTTTCCTTATTCTAAGTGGTTATTCTATTGTAGGTAATCAAGAACTTATTATTCTTAACTCTTGGATTCAAGAATTCCTATATAACTTAAGTGACACAATAAAAGCTTTTTCTATTCTTTTATTAACTGATTTATGTATAGGATTTCATTCGACTCATGGTTGGGAATTAATGATTGGTTCTGTCTATAAAGATTTTGGATTTACTCAGAATGATCAAATTATATCTGGTCTTGTTTCCACTTTTCCAGTCATTTTAGATACAATTTTAAATATTGGATTTTCCGTTATTTAAATCGTCTATCTCCGTCACTTGTAGTGATTTATCATTCAATGAATGACTGAAAAAACGATCCACTGATCCAATTATAAAGTTTGTTATTTTGTATATAAAAGCTAAACATTCAAAAACTTATTTATTCTTTTCTTCCTATATTCTAGGAAATTTTTTAAGTAAATAGCAAAATCATGGATAGGGAACTTTGGCAGTGACCTACCTAATTTTATTGTAGAAATTTTCAGGATCAATGATTGGACCATGCAAACTAGAAATGCTTTTTCTTGGATAAAGGAAGAGATTACTCGATCCATTTCCGTATTGCTCATGATATACATAATAATTCGAGCACCCATTTCAAATGCATATCCTATTTTTGCCCAACAGGGTTATGAAAATCCGCGAGAAGCAACCGGTCGTATTGTATGTGCCAATTGCCATTTAGCTAATAAGCCCGTGGATATTGAGGTTCCACAAGCGGTACTTCCGGATACTGTATTTGAAGCAGTTGTTCGAATTCCTTATGATATGCAAGTGAAACAAGTTCTTGCTAATGGTAAAAAGGGGGCATTAAATGTGGGGGCTGTTCTTATTTTACCGGAGGGTTTTGAATTGGCCCCCCCCGATCGTATTTCGCCCGAGATTAAAGAAAAGATAGGTAATCTGTCTTTTCAAAGCTATCGTCCCACAAAAAAAATATTCTTGTAGTAGGCCCTGTTCCTGGTCAGAAATATAGTGAAATCACCTTTCCTATTCTTTCCCCAGATCCAGCTACTAAGAGAGATGTTCACTTCTTAAAATATCCTATATACGTAGGCGGAAACAGGGGAAGAGGTCAGATTTATCCCGACGGGAGCAAGAGTAATAATAATGTTTATAATGCTACAGCAGCAGGTATAGTAAACAAAATTATACGAAAAGAAAAAGGGGGATACGAAATAACGATAGTAGATGCATCAAATGGACGTGAAGTGATTGATATTATACCTCCAGGCCCAGAACTTCTTGTTTCAGAGGGTGAATCTATCAAACTTGATCAACCGTTAACGAGTAATCCTAATGTGGGTGGATTTGGTCAGGGGGATGCAGAAATAGTGCTTCAAGATCCGTTACGTGTCCAAGGTCTCTTGTTCTTCTTGGCATCTATTATTTTAGCACAAATCTTTCTGGTTCTTAAAAAGAAACAATTTGAGAAGGTTCAATTATCCGAAATGAATTTCTAGGTACGCGAATTTATCAACACATTAAGTTCGTAAAAAAAAAAATAAATTTTTGTTGATAAATTATCTAATTCTATTCTTTATAATAAAAAAAATTATGAAAAGACCTTTGCCTCTTTCTAGTCTTTTTTCTACCATATTCAGAGAATTCCTTGTACCGTAGGACTAGTCAGTCATAGTATGTATATTGTGAAGAAGACTATTTGACTTTGTTTCTTTATTTTTTTTTTTCAACTACACAATCAATTAGAAAGGTATAATTATGTCATTGTTTTCACATTTCCATGTCCTAGACTAGAAATAATATATTAATGGTTTTTATTGTAATAAAATGCAATTCGACGCGATACGAAACATAAAAAAAAAATAGGCAGAGAATATTAAGCAAAGTGCAAATAGAAATGGGGAAAACGGGATTCTAGGAGGGATTATTTGTCTTTTCCTAGAGTCCGATTCCTTCTTGCTTGTGTCGAAGTAGAAATGTTCCACAAAATATTAGTAGAATAATGGTTCTTGATCCCTTCCTGGAAGAATTCTATTATTAGCTTAGTTTCGATTTTTTACAACGTAGAACCGTTACTTTATGACATATAATACAATACGTAGTAGAATAGTGGACAAACAAAAAACAGAGGGAATTTGATTGACCAAATACAATTTCTTCAATTAAACTTGTTTATAAAAAAAATTCAATTATGATTCGATACTATTAGAGACTCAAATAGATTTCGAGTAAGATTTGATTAGTTAGGATAGTATCAAAAAGGTTCGGTTCACATGATATTTGATTGGTATAAAAATCAAAATATATTATATAATTCATAATATAATACAATATAAATATATTTCAAACAATATATTTCAATTGTGCCACCCAGAAGAAGTCAATTAATTTATTTCTTTGATTCCTTCTTTATTTTTCGTTCAATTTAAAAAAAAAAGTATCGACATATATTATCCAGGAAAAGATGTTTTGAATTAATTAATGAAGTTCATTTTTCAAAAACATCATAAAAAAATGAAATGGAGTTTTTTGAAAAATAGGAAAAAGTTATCCATTGAGTCATTTATACGAACCAAAAATATTATGATTATGAAGAACTCAACGGGACCCCTCGAATTCGTCAAAGAAAGAGTGGATCCCTGTTGAGTTCTTACGCTTTCATTTCGAAAACTAAATTCATCCGATTACTAATTACTACAGGGATGATCCCAATCCGGAATATGAACCATAAAAGAAAATACCAATTAAACCGATCACAAGAATACCAGTTACAGTACCTATTATCCAAAGAGGAATCCTTCCAGTAGTATCGGCCATTTATCCCACTTTCCTCCACATTTGATCAAGTAGTCAGTCATGCTACAGACATAAACAGTCATAGATAATTATGAAATGATATCCTTCCGAATAGGATAAGCTAATTCCTATATTTACTATCCCCCTTTCTTCTATTATTTTTTCTATTAATTGAAGAAATAATTTGAAAATAAAACAGCAAGCACAAAAATGAGTAATAACCCCCAGTAGAGACTGGTACGATTCAATTCAACATTTTGCTCATTTGGGTTTGATTGTGTCGTAGCTCTATAATTCTGATTAGGTTTATCTTTGGATGAACTGCATTGCTGATATTGATCCCAAAAAAGAAACGGTGGGTACCGCTAGTCCGTGAACAGCCAGCCATCGTACTGTAAAAATTGGATAGGTCCTATCTATGGTCATTAGAGCCTCCTAAAAAGATCTACTAAATTCATCGAGTTGTTCCAAAGGATCAAAACGGCCAGTTATTAATGGAATTCCTTGTCGGCTCTCTGTAAAATACTCGTTTGGGCGGGGGCTTCCAAATACATCGTAAGCTAAACCCGTGCTGACAAATAACCAACCCGCAATGAATAGGGAGGGTATAGTAATGCTATGAATAATCCAGTATCGAATACTGGTAATAATATCAGCAAAAGAACGTTCTCCTGTGCTTCCAGACATGCCGAGCTCCACATATTCTTGTACAGTCAAAGGGGGATCGATTCCATAAAAGATAAGATCAATAAAATAAGTAGAAATTTACTGAAATGCAATCTTTGTTGGATCGTCAATTTTGTACCAAGGGTCTCTTTCGAGTATACCGAATCAGTATAGCTATCCTTCTTCTAACACAGCAACGAAATCTCACAATCAGTGCCGAAATCAAGTACTAGATAATTTCTTTTTTCTTTACTTGTTGGTTGTCTCGATGTACTCAATAGAAAATTCCTCAAAGTTTGAAAAGATAAGATGAGAGTTCTCCCCATTCATTATTAGCTCTGGACTAGAAACTGAGGATCAATTAAAATGTGAATCTGATGAATTGGTTTCTAATAATTCATGAAGGAAATTAATTATCCTATATTCTATAATTCAATTAGATGCAAAATCTAGAAATATATATATATATATTGATTATGGTTGTCGAAAATGTTTTTTTGTTAGAACTCCCTCCGTTTTTTTTTCATTTTAAAGAATTGAATTGGTTAGTCGTCCAGGAACAAGTGACAATAATAGCAGTAATTTATACTAAAAAAACTTTTTCTTGGCTTAATTACAAGGATAGAGCTTCATATTGAAATGAAATATGGAAAGACAAAAAAACTGAGGAATCCTAGTTTCGAGGGATCTGATACCTTTTTCTTTTCGTTGTAAATATTAGAAGAATGGAACACACTACTAAATCTAATAAGTTCAACAAATATAAAGTAAAAAAGGAAAGGGAATTCAAAGGTCACGTTCTTCTTTATATTCTAAAATATAAAAAATGAAAATAGAACAAATTTTATACAATAAAAAGAAATGAAATAAAGGGGGGTCAACATAGATATTTTTACTATTTTCTTCCATATTAATTCAAAATTGAATGAAGTTAAACAATAAAGTTCTTATTCTTTATTTTTGTTTTAATGTTCATTATGATTTGAATTTTCTTATTATTTATTTATTTTTTATTTCTAATATGAATAAAATATTTTCTAAAATAAATAGAATCCTATAGAATATAAATAATAAATATTCTATATTTTCATTTAATATAAATTCATTTTAATATAAAAAAATGAAAATATTTTCATTAGATTAGTTTACTCAACTCACGATTTGCTCAATAAATTTGTTGATTTTGAATCACCAGATGGAGAGATGTCACAGATGATGAATTGATTTCTTAACTATGTCACTCTATTTTTATTTTTGTTCGTCTGTAATAATTGATTGATAAATCCATTATTTTCAATTGTATCTTTCAAGTGGTATTTTTTGCTTATCTTCCTATTTTTCTCTCAAAAATGGAAACTTAGGGAAATGCTTTGTAAACAACATATGTATAAAAAGAACATATTTCATTTAGTTTCTTTATGCCCACTATAACTAGTTATTTCGGTTTTCTACTAGCGGTTTTAACTATAACCTCAGGTCTATTTATCAGTTTGAGTAAAATAAGACTTATTTGATTTGAAATTTTGAAAATGAATTGGAATTTTTGGGACATTCTAGATATTCTATAGTTCCTTACCGTGTCAATTTCCAATTCTTGGTCATTGAGATTCATGGTCAATAAACAATAAAGATGAATAGTTAAGGATAGATATTACCCTCCCCCCTTCCCTTTCAAACAAATTGAAATGATTGAAGTTTTTCTATTTGGAATCGTGTTAGGTCTAATTCCTAGTACTTTGGCTGGATTATTTGTAACTGCATATTTACAATATCGACGTGGTGATCAATTGGACCTTTAATAAAGTAACATTTCTTTTGTTTATTAATCTCCTATTTGTTTTAATCCTGATCTACAGGATGTCAAATTCATACTTTAGACTGCTTTTCAATTATTTGAGTGTTATTTCCAATCTAACAACAATGGAATCACGCTCTATAGGATTTGAACCTACGACATCGGGTTTTGGAGACCCGCGTTCTATCGAACTGAACTAAGAGCGCTTTATTTAATTTTATGTGATCCCAATACATTACATTTTGTACGCATATACTATATATCAATATATATATAGATATATTGATATTGAGTATGTATATCCAATTCGAATCGGTCTTAATTGATCTTTTTATATTCCTGATACGGTAACGAATAGTCAGGAATAGGGATGACAGGATTTGAACCCGTGACATTTTGTACCCAAAACAAACGCGCTACCAAGCTGCGCTACATCCCTTTCCATTGGTTTCCAGTGTCATTGTAAAGAATCTTTGTCTTGTTTTCCACATTTTTCTATCGATATATATATCAATTATCCTGCTATTTTTTTCGTTCCATATCTTATAATATAGAATAAGAATAAAAATATAGAATAAAAGAAAAATATTTAATTAACTAATATATAGATTATATAATAATAACGAAGAATATAGTATATATTAAATAGAATCTAAATATCAAAAATAATATATATATATGAAAAATAGAATAATTTCAAATATTTAAAATAATAGAAATAATAAAATAGAATAAGATTCTAATTAAATAAAATAAAATGGGAAATTTTCCTAAAATGGAAAAATATTTTTAGGGAATACTCGGGCAGAAATAAACCTCTTTTTAAAAAATATTTAATGAATCCTGAATCGTTGTACATTTCCATTTGAATTAGGATTTCTCCCGACAAATGCAAATGGTTATTAACGAAATAACCATCTGATCATGTTCCTATATCTAATTATGTATTACAAATGACAATAAAAAAACAAGGAGGATTTAAAATGCGAGATCTAAAAACATATCTCTCCGTGGCACCAGTGGTAAGTACTCTATGGTTTGGGGCTTTAGCGGGTATCTTGATAGAGATAAATCGTTTCTTCCCGGATGCATTGATATTCCCCTTTTTTTCATTCTAGTTATTGGGATGAGAAGGGGTGAAGAAGATTAGAGATCAAATATCTGTGATTAACCCCCTCTTCTTTATTTCATTTTTTTTAGAATAAGTTAGAAAAAAAAGAAAGAGAAAGAAGGAAGGTGGATTTAGCCTCGGTGAAACTCGGAATTTGGTCCAGATTTCAATGGAATTGAATTCATAATTCAATAATAGAAATTGATTGAATTATGAATTCAATTCCTATTAATAATATAGTGAAATCAGAAATGGAAAGGCTAAGGCAGGGGCAATAATATCAATATCATACAAGATATTAAAATGAAAACCAAAATACTGTACTGTGATTCGAAATATAATTCGAAATATAATTCGAAATCATTGTATTACTTAATTATTACTGTACTGTATTAAAATCAAATTAATTGAAACGAAATCTTTTAGAATTTGATTTTGAATTATCAACTTCTACTTTTTTTTTCATTCCTTTCTTCTTCTTCTTCGCTTCGAATCCAAAAATAGAAAAATTAAGTGAATCAAAAATCCAAAGGAGGTTCATGGCCAAGGGTAAAGATATCCGAATAACCGTTATTTTGGAATGTACCAGTTGTAATCAAAAGATTGTTAATAAGGAATCAACGGGTATTTCCAGATATATTACTCAAAAGAATCGACACAATACGCCTAGTCGATTGGAATTAAGAAAATTCTGTCCCTATTGTTGCAAACATATGATTCATGCAGAGATAAAGAAATAGAGAAAATAGATAGCTTGTGTGTCACCCTTCCCAGGAAAATGAAAAATTATTTTATAAATAAATTCTTTTATAAATTATTATATATGTTATATATGACATTAAATTGAATTATGTAAATAAATTAAAAAAAGAGAAAATATAAACAAAACAAATCCTTTTTTTGTAAGAAATGGGATTTTCGGCATAGGAATAAACAAACCATGGATAAATCTAAGCGACTCTTTCTGAAATCCAAGCGATCTTTTCGTAGGCGTTTGCCCCCGATTCAATCGGGGGATCGAATTGATTATAAAAACATGAGTTTAATTAGTCGATTTATTAGTGAACAAGGAAAAATATTATCTAGACGCGTGAATAGATTGACTTTAAAACAACAACGATTAATTACGATTGCTATAAAACAAGCCCGTATTTTATCTTCGTTACCTTTTCTTAATAATGAAAAAAAACAGTTTGAAAAAAGTGAGTTGACCGCTAGAACTACTACTACTGTTCTTAAAACAAAAAAAAAATAGAGTTAGAATTCAAATTGGAATCTCAACTCAAATGAAATGTGAATTGATATTTTGTTCGAAAACTACGACAATCCAATTTGGGTTGTTGTGCTGTAACAAACAAGATAATCGCTGAAGAAGAATAAATCTTTTTTTTTTTAAGATTTTTATTAAGAGTGGTTGTTCATTTTGATGACTTTATCGTATAAATTCCATTTTATCATACAAATCTCTATTTTACTACCTTCCCGGAGTTCAGTCTCCGGGGAATTTTTATTCTTATGATCTCGTGATCTCGTTGGCAATCATAAAAAGACAATTCCCTTTGAATATAGCTATTTGTGCAACTATTTTACGATTAAGAAGCAATTGCCTCTTGTACAGATTATACATTAATTTACTATAAATATAGTATATATTTTTTTTCTTCTCGTTAATTACTGCATTTATTCGACTGATCCACAAACCTCGAAAATCTCTTTTTTTCCTATTTCTATCTCGATAAGCCGAAACCAAAGCTTTTATTTTTTGTTGCGGAATAGTTCGAGTAAGTCTTGAATGAGCTCCGCGAAAGCTTGATGTAAATAAACGAATTTTTGTCCTCCGTTTTCGAGCTATATATCCCCGTTTAATTCTGGTCATTGAATAAATGAGACTTCGATGAATAACTATTTGATTTTTTTTTTTCAGTTATTCTTTTCCCCTTCCTAGTCTATTAATAACAAAAATGGATTCTTCCAATGTATAAAATCAAAATTCCAATGGCTTTTGCTACTATAACCTTCCCAACCACGATTTTTTTCTTTTTTTTTCTAAGCATTTAACATCGAAATAAGAAATTGTATTGATACTAGGTATTAGAAAAACATTTAAATAGAAATAGATAAAGAAATAGTGGATTCCATCGTTTCTATGATTACTTTTTAAACAGTGAGGTCCTCTCTATACACCGGAGCCCTTTCCTTCATTGAATCTTTATTTAATCAATGAATGTTATTGTTAACTTGTACAGTTCACATTCTTTGGCTCTATCCATGAAATATCAAGTAATAGTAATAGGTATTTCACAACGAAATCTAGTTATACAGTAACGGTATTTAAATATGAATATTTGCTGGGTAGTTGACCCTCTTAGTCCGTTCTTGTAAAATTTAGGGCATAATTTTTCTCTAATTGAAATATCATTTTCCCCGCTTAATGGCTAACCATTTGTTACCAATGGGAAAGTCTTTCTCATCGTAAATTGGAAATGGAAGTGATTCGGTTTGCACCAATCGAAACCATAAATTTGATACACAATAGAAGAATATGTATTATATATAGATATATAATCTATATGAATTGAATCTATTTTTTTCCACTATCTTAACCAATCACCGATACTGGAAAAATTTCTTTCCTTTCGTTTGTATTAGTCTATGATCTGAACGAGTCGCACATACACCCTAGTACACGTTCCTCGGCGCTGAGGGCATCCCCGAAGAGCGGGGGATTTCGTGACATTTCGGATTGGCTGTCTTGTCTTTCTAATAAGTTGTTTCATAGTTGGCATGGTGATTCGTATACATAATGAGCTGGTTTAGATCAATCCTAACCCGATGGTTATGAATTATTTCTATTTTATTAATTATTTTATTAACATATTAATCAAATTAATCAAAATATTATCTTAAATCTGGTTGGTAAGAAGATTAAGAAGAGAAAATCAAATCTCAAATCGTGTACTTCCAAGGAATCCTTTCGGCTCATTTTTTACTCAACCGCTACAAGATCAACAATTCCGTGGGCTTGGGCTTCTGCTGCTGACATAAAAACATCCCTTTCCATATCTTCGGATACAAGCCATAAAGGTTTGCCCGTTCTTTGTACATAAACCCTTGTGATAGTTTCGCGCAATTTCAGTAGTTCTTCCGCTTCCAGGATAAATTCTCCCGTTTGTGCCTCATAAAACGAACTAGCGGGTTGATGTATCATTACCCTGATGATATAACATAATAAAGGTTTCCCCTATTTCGCACGATAAGGCGAGGTAGAAAAAAAAACAAAGATGGAATTGAACAACCGTACGGGCATCTTTTGCGTATTGCATACGGCTCTACTATGGTAATGGAATTGATTTTCACCTTCCATCGAAGAAATAGAAAATATGCTGGGTCTGTCAGACGCAGATTAGTAAATGATCCAATAACCACCCTTCTTTTTTGTTTGAGAAGATTTTTTAAAATACTATGATGGTTCCGTTGCTTTCTTATTTCTTTTCGTCTGTTATTCAGCAATCCAAAAGTTTCTTTTTTTTTTTCAAATCAAATTGTTTAAAGCTTTCTGTGGTGTGAAAACTGAAAACAAAAAAAGTTTGTGACACTGAAATAGGCTCCCGATAGATCAGATAAAATCGTAAATGTCCCCTTTTTCATACTACTCTTTCGATACATAATCGAATGGTTTTGAAAAAAAACAATTTTTGCATATCGAACTCGAAGTGCCATGCTATTATTACTTAATATTCATATGGCGCAGGCATAGTCTTTTTTTTTCGAGAAAAAAAAAGAAGTAACGGGGATTTGTAGAAATTAATAACCATAGTAACATCTTGTACTGAGATAACGGGGATTTGTAGAAATTAATAAACATCCCCAATTCTGATAGACGACCTCCCTTTCTCACTACAACATGAATGTCTCCATGCACATCTTGTCTTTGTTTTACAACTTTAATTTTTCAGAAACTTATCTTTTGATAGGACCAAGCATGGAGAGTTCTCTTCAGGGCCATCTCAACGAGGTAAATGCTTCCATCACCACAAGAATGTTACTAAGATTACTATGGCATATTCTCAATTCTCATTCTCAAAGAGAAAGTTATATATCTGCGCGGCCCAATCAATAGTTCAAGTCACACACTCCCATAATCCATTCTTTCTTCGCAGAATTCTCTTCAACTATTCGTGTATGTCACATAAATAATCCAATTTTGTTAAGTTGAAGAGAAATATCCAAATACATGTCTTATTTTTAAAAATAATCCATATTTGTAGCAATGAAATACTATTGTTACTCCCCTAAATAATAAATGGTTGATTACAAATATCTATAATCCGTATTCCCTATAAAGGACCGGAAATGCCTTGCTTACGTATCATTGAAAAATGCATTAACATAAATACGGCAGTAAGAAGAGGTAATACAAAAGTATGTAAACTATAAAAACGAGTCAAGGTAGATTGTCCCACACTAGCACTTCCGCGCAATAACTCTACTACCGACGATCCTATTACAGGAATAGCTTCGGGTACGCCTGTTACAATTTTTACTGCCCAATAACCTATTTGGTCCCAAGGTAAGGAATAACCAGTTACACCAAAAGATGCGGTCAATACAGCCAAAACAACACCTGTAACCCAAGTCAATTCCCGAGGTTTTTTAAAACCGCCGGTGAGATAGACGCGAAATACGTGCAGGATCATCATTAAGACCATCATACTTGCCGACCATCGATGAACTGATCGGATTAACCAACCAAAGTTAGCTTCAGTCATTATATATTGAACAGAAGCAAAAGCCTCAGTAACGGTCGGACGATAATAAAAAGTCATAGCAAACCCCGTCGCTACTTGGACTAAAAAACAAGTAAGTGTAATTCCTCCTAAACAATAAAATATGTTGACATGAGGAGGAACATATTTACTAGTTATATCATCGGCAATCGCCTGAATCTCAAGACGTTCTTCGAACCAATCATAGACTTTATTGAGATAGGTAAACCAAGGGACCCCCTTGAGAACCGTATATGAGAATTTCATCTCGTACGGCTCAAACAACCAAATATTAGTCATAAGGAAAACAGATATGTGTTAGAAAGTTGGAAACTTCTTAACTTAATCCTATGATTCCAATCTTCTCTGAAAATAAGAAAAAATAGAAATCTGAAAACTATTCTTTGTGGTTCTAATGTCAAAATTTCAAGTTGGCTCAATCGTTTTTATCCCGATCCTTACGGGCCTCTTGAATATTCTATTTTTTACTTCATTTTTTTTGTTATTTTTATTTGTGTGTGGAATGCGATTTTACTGCTGTCTAATTTATTATTATTATTGATAGGAATTCTCTTGTTAAGACCCTATGAATGAATTCAAAAAACTTCAGATTCATACCAGAACCACGATGATTTTTAAAAAAATCTTTAATCGAAGTCCAAAAATTCCCTGAGTAAGAACTGCTGGATTATCACTTATTCAATTTCAATGAATAGATATAATGAAAAAAAAATCCAAAGAAACGTTTGTCCGTTGATCAAAATAAAGATAGGCGGCGGCAGTTTAAAAGAATAAAAATCTTTCGATTTATTCTTTTAACTCTTTGAATTCTTTAAAGTCCGGTTGCGAGGTCTAAATATAAATATTAAATATGAATCATAGTTTGAATACTTTAGTAGAATAAATTTTCTATATTCCGTGCTCCAGATACTAGAATAAATATCTGACGGGGTAAAGCCATCTCTATCAAGATGACGGATCCATTTTATGTTCTGTACTATCAATAGGATCAATTATAACAAGTCACACACTCATATTCCGGAAATACAGAAACAAAGAAGTTCCACGGTCGAACTACCAAATCCAAAATGGAATCGGCTAAAAATCAAAGACGTATAAATACTAAACTTTACTTTCTATTGAAAAAACTAGTTAGTTGGTTCTTGTAAACCTAATTCATAGAAATTCCGTCCAATAAAATTGACGAATTATAAATTTCCAAAATAATGGATAAAAATATTGCAAATAGAGCCATTGCAACACCCATTAAAGGAGTAGTTCCCCACCCTGGAGCTACTTTTCCATATTCTGAATTCAATGGTTTCAATAAATTCCCTACAACAGTTCGTCTTGGACCAGATCTAGAACTATCGTCAATGGTTTGTGTAGCCATAAATCTTAAGTCTTATTTTTTATTCATTGAGATCTGTTGACTTTGTATACCATTCCGCTGTAAATAAAGAATCTTATCCTATAGATCCATTGTGGTGTTGAAATGAATTATCTAATAATGGAAACAGCAACCCTAATTGCCATCTCTATATCTGGTTTACTTGTAAGTTTTACCGGGTA